>KN834825.1:78763-90283 GCA_000827265.1 Collybiopsis luxurians FD-317 M1 | reverse complement strand
TTGACAAAGACTCAATACTGAAATAAGTTTCAAGCTCTGAGAGAATATTCTTTCTTCCTGTAAAAAATGGAGAGACTGGACTAAGGTCAGTCATGCCTGCAGTGAATCCTTTTAGTTTACTTCAGTAAATAAATCCTGGCATGTTAAAACGGAGGATGTTACCAGCTGGAGCAGTTGGAACAGCATTTTCTTTAGGTTTAGCTGCTCCTTTTATGTTGACATTTCCACGGATGGTAAAGTTTGATGCTCCAGAAAAATAGTCTCCTCTGTAACGATTTACATTAACTTCAAACTGTTACACTAGTGTCAGTACTGACGAGTAGTGTATGGCAGATGCCGGAATATTTTGTTCTGGACTGGACATATGTGCAGTTACATGTGATGCTCCAGGAAAAATAGCAACTCTGTAACAATTTATGTTTACTTTCAACCGAATTCACAATTTCGTGTGTCTTCACTGACGGATTGTGTGTGACATTACTCCCAGAGCTCTGAACATGTTGTTGCAGATCGGAAATAGGTGAATGAACAGTTTGTTGACTTCTAAGGTGATGGAGAACATTAGATATTTTCGTATTGATCAAAATTTTCCCCACCTATTGGCCATTGGGCGGACGTTGAACCTGGGGATCAAACGACCGCCAAGGGTTCTACATCTTATTTATACCCGCCAGCGGTTGATTAGATACGATTATCATCATATAATCATGCATTCACTTCTTGACATTCCATTCACACGGGGCTGTACTGACTAATGAATTGAAAGCGATGTGTCGCACACCTCCAGATATTCAGTCCATTAACCTTTCTGCCGCCCTCCGACACTTGTCGGAAAATTGGGCAGGCAGGAGGGTTTTTGGTTGCTGACTTATTGCAACACATTGCGATCAAATACCGATCACTCTATATCCACTCAAAGCTATGCCGGTGTTGCTGAATGCAAGCACATCCCATATCCACGGCTCAAGCGCTTGACATTTAAGCGGCTTCATGCATCCATAACTTACACGTTTTCCCAAAACCTCGCAATACTTGTTTAGTATACAATACAGTCAGTGGGAAAACACCACTTCAAGTTATTCTCTCCTCTCACCCACCCACTTTATTAAAGGGGCGGCTCGAGTGTTATCAAACACAGCGTTCCAGCGTTAAGTGTGCACGCGAATGTGTGAAAGGCACGTGGCCCGTCCAGGGGGGAAAGGATAGGATTAGAATTAGGATTGCAATGTGATGACAACCCCTCGGACGAAATCCAAAGAAAAAGAAACAAGAACACTCACCTCTCACTAACCCAATCACAAGCCCTCCTAACAAACCCCTCCTCCTCTAAGTCCACGATTGTCAAAATTAGTCTAAACGTCTCCGATTCCAACAACACATCCTCTTCCTTTCCCAAAACAACTGTCGGCTCGACCTTCAACACTTCCTCATCTATGCGACCTCCCATGAGGATCTTTCCTTTCGTCTTGTCGAGGAGGCCTAATTGGGACATTTTAAGCTGAAACCATAACCAAAACCAAAGCCAAAGCCAAAAAAAGACAAGAAGAATGCATAATATATAATACATGTATAACGTACAGCTTTGATCCTATTGAAATGTTGCAAATCAATGATATACGCATACAAATCCGACCCCAACGCGGCGCCTTGATTAGCGGGGTGCATCTCCTTGTACGCCTTCTTCAGCCCATCAACGTACCACGAGAGAGCGGAGAGGCTGATGAGGACGTAGTCGGGTGATACACAGATTGAAATAATGAGTCAAGATGTTAATTTTTTTTAGGTATTCGGTCATGAGTAAAAGGTTTGGTCGGGGAGGGTGGAATGGAGGGAGAAGATATATGGCAGGAAGCGACGTAAATGTTAAATATTCGGTTCCACACTTATAGCGCATCGTATTGTATCATATAACATATAACATTCGAAAAATGTAGGAGGTACATGCACCTGTCCACAATTCATCACCTTCCCCCACATTGTCCTCTTCGCCGCGAACTCCAAATCGCATTTCAGATCGATGATCACGGGAGACTTGCCCACAACTCACGAGGGTGAAAGGGACAAGTTGTTTAGCAGCTGCAGCAGCGATGATGTGTGCGACGGTTTTGTTTCCTGTGTAGAAGACTACAAACAACCAAAGAGGAAGGGATCAGTCAATCCATCCATCCATCCATCCAAGTCATTGATAAAACAGGTTGAAGGTATAATATGAGATATGAGGGTTCTAATCATAGGACCACGATGACCGGAACAGCGATACATATCCTTAGCGCCGCCGGAGCGACAATCCCTGACTCATCACGGTTTTATCTACTTAATAGTCCAGATATTTTGTATTATTGTATCTTATACCTTAGTGGTCCAGCCCTTGTTCCATAGAGCTTTATTTTTTTTGTTCATGGACTGCAACCAGTGGCTTAGGGTTGGTTGGGCATGTAAATGGACCACTCTGCATTCTGGCTCTGCGGAGCATCTGCCCAGCTTTGAAGCTCTCCTGAGACTCTACTATCTGGATAATTCTATTTGGCAACTGCTCCCTCTCAGTTGTCTCGCCGCCTGCACAATGGCACTGGGTCAACAAGCAATTTTTGGTCCCAACCCACTTTGTCCCTTGTCCATGCAAAGCCCCCTCAAACTGTCTCCAGTTGTACTGTTACGGATTGACCTGAGTGATTCGGGCATCACTCTACATGCAGCATCCCAGCTTGTTACCAAGTGATTGTTAATTAATTTGATTTGATTCTTAATGCAGAAAGTTGGATGCATATTTCCCAATCACAGGGAACAAGACCCTCCCTTCCCTTCAGTCAGAGTTGGGGAAAGCAATGCTTGCCGGAAATGCTGTATGTTTGCAGCTATTTGAATTATTTCCTTATTGGTGGTGGCTGCAAGAGGAGCCAGAGATTCAGATTGGGGATACACTATGTTGCCATGCGAAAGGCTGCAGTCCAGAAGGTTCTGTGATGGCAACTAGCTGAGTTGTAGCTGAGGAAAATGTTGTTGCTGCCAAGCTGCCCATCCTGTTGTACTGAACAGTCATGGCAGCCTGCAACATAGTGAAATAGACACAAAGTCAAATTTTAGGTAGAGACTATCCAATAACATTGAAGTCTGCTTCACTTTGAGATCCTGGGAGTATCAGATAGGAATACAGTCACAATTGCTGGCAAGCACGAGCTGTAATCTAATCAACCATAATGGCAAATTGTATTACACATTAGAATCACTACAAGAGCCAGTTTGGGCCCTGGTACATGCATGCAACTGACTCGCCAATAGTGCCGATCTGGACTCCTTCCTTAAATGGGGAGGAAGGGGTCCCGTGAGAATTGTATCCAAGTTCTGAATCTCTAGCTCCTCTTGGGCAGCTGCCTGCTGTGAGAATAGTACCCAATTCAAATCTTCCAAGCATCTCACACTGAGTAGCATCCGGAAAAGATAGAAGTTTTAAACTCTACTGTACATGATATATGAGAATTGACAAAATTTTGTCAATAAAATTCAGGTTAAGCACTGAAGCATCAACTGTGAGTTAAGAAAGGAGGTTTATCACGCAACCTCGATTTGAGTCTCATCAATGTATTGTGAGAAACTCCTGCCTATTGGGGCCAGATTTGGGGAGATCGTGGCCGATCACTGCATACAAAGCCCTCCCTTCCCTTCGGTCAGAGTCGGGGAGACAAAACAACCTTGAATGGAATGAACTCTCGAAAAAGAACTCAAAACGTACTGTGATCCCATTTCAACTCCAACACCTTCGTCATCTCCGGAACACCTCCACGCACCACCCTAATCCATACTACCTGATCGAGAAATTTCGGTAGGAGTTGTTGGAGTAGTTGGACACCACTTTCGCTGGGACCTTTTGTGCCGCGACTGGCTCTATCGAGTGCAATGAAACTGCGCCAGATAGCCGAGGTTTTGTCGTCGGTGAGTGTGGAAATAAAGTCCGAGTCGCCAAGCAGCTCCAGTAGTTGCTTTGCTGCTGGTACAGATAGTGGGTAAGGGCCTCAAAATTCCGGGAAAATACAAGCCATTTGATGCGTTTAATCGAGCCAAAATCGATTTATACAAGTCTAGGATTGTATTCGGGGTCAAAAAATGCGACCGTACGCGGTGGTCGTGGTGAACGAAGAGGAAGAAGTACAAGGTGCGGTATTTACATATATTCAGTGCCTGGCGCCGTGCGGCCGGCATCGCTGCCGCGCTCACCCTCCTAAATTTTCACGAGATGTGCCAGCCTAGTGAATGACGACAGTTGAAAAAGTGCGCATCACTGCACAAAGCCATCCGGACCGGTGACGTATAAACGCCGACATAGCGAATTCCCTTCCTTCTTGAGGTTCTCTCTTCCTCAATCCACTTCTCTTATGCTTCCCCGCCTCAAACCCAGTGCCGCTTGGACTTAAATGGACAGATATATATAGGGATAGATTAAGCGAACAAGCAGATTATTCATGACTGAAAATAAGTAATGGTGATGCGAAGGCCGGCGAAGTTAAGAATCAGAGAAAGGGTTAGTGCAATGGCCCACTAGCAATCTAACAATGCGAATTTTTGATATTATACCCCGGCCCGAAAAACGGCAACGGCGAAGTACACGCATCGACACTTCAAAACTTCCGTTAACGACCGGAATAAGTATGGTCGGCCTGAGTCAGCCTCTTTTAAAATTTGCATCGCTTGTGTTTGCTGGTGTTTAATGATAAGTTGTGTGAATTCCGCATATGGCTATAATGGCCAAGAAAAACTCATGCCCGTGAGATTATGAAGGCCTTCGGCGAGTGCAAGTTTGTATTCAGATTCTGCTTCTTTTCCTCGGACTGATGTTTAACTCAGCATTTTATCTACTTTTGAACACCATGACAGCTGCCAGAAACCGCTTTTTCATCCCGGCCTTAGTCGACGCGTAAGTTTGGAAAGCTTACTACACACCGAAGGATATTACCAACCTTTCCCTGTTATGTCTCAATCTCAATCACAGCACTGGTACTACCGAGTGGAAGGTCTCACGCAGGTTGCATTGTCCTGCGGCAAAGATCCATAAACGAATTGTTCACGATACACATTCAATGCACTTTGGTAAAACAGTAACTTCAATGGAAAGTTCATATACAAAACATTTCCGATTCTGGTTACAAGTGAAAATGATGTACACAGTATAGCGACCTACCAACCGGAAGAAAAAAGGAGAACATAATACAGAATCACTCACCCCAAGAAGCAATGAACAATCAGCGGACACAATAAATAACCAAGCATCTCATTTCAATCCTAGGGCCTAAATAACAGCTTTGCCTGGCCTCCCTTGTACTAGCCTGTCTTCTCGTAGAAAAAGGAAGAACATACATAGCGATACTGAGCCTGAGGCTCTGAGCTAGTGCAATTTTCAGATAGACCACGCCAAAAAGAGATCGCGAATATATATATATCCATATATCAAATAACCGCCATCGCTGTATTCCACTTGATGCCAGAGAAATTAGCTGATCGCTGCAAATAAAAAAAAACAATCACATAAATAATAGGAAAGGTGTTCAAGCACAAAACATTTATTGAAGAGTGAAGTTTGTATTAGCTTCATATGTATTCTAACACAGGCACTGGAGCTAATACCACAATTATCATTTTATGAGAATCATTTCCTGCTGTGTTTTTTGAACAGCCAAAAATTCCCTTGAATGGTTTATGGGAAGATTTTTTAGGTGGAGCAATATCTGAGGGAGGAGTGTTAATGTCAGCTCGGATTTCCATCAAACATTCTATTCTCCAGAGAGTATGAGGATGCTGCTCTCCTAGTGTTTGCCTGGACATCTCCACAAGGGGCTCTAAGATCTGCAGAGCTTCTTGATGTCTTCCAACTCTAGAGTATATGTCTGCCAAGATTTGCATTGCGATGAGAGTCGAAGGATGCTGCTCTCCCAGTAAGTTCCTGCACTTCTCCAATACTGGCTCTCCAATTTCCAGAGCTTTCTCATTGTTTCCAATGTAAGAGAGGTATAATGCCAAATTGTCCAGTCTAGCAAGAGTATCTGGGTGTTCTTCTCCCAGTACTGTCTTTGACAGCTCTGCCAGTGGCTCTCCAATTTGCAGAGCTTCCTCAAATCTGCCCATTCCAGAGTTGATGTTTGTCAAGGCTTGCATTTTGTTAAGAGTATTAGGATGGTGCTCTCCCAAAATTTCAATTGACATTTTCACTAGAGGCTCTGAAAGCTGCAGTGCTTCATTGTATTATCCCAAATATAAATAAGATGTTGCTAAGCTGGATATTCTGGTCATAGTAACAGGATGCAGCTCTCCTAAGATTTGCTTTGATATGTTTACTAAAGGCTCTTGAAGGTGCAAGGTGTCATTATATCTTCCTAAATGAAAGTGATCCTGGGCCAAGTTATGTACTCTTCTCAGTGTATCAGGATGTTGCTCCCCCATCATCTCCTTTGACATTTCCACCAGCTGCTCTGAAATCTTTAGTGCTTCATTATATCTTCCTATCACTCTGTAGCTAACTGCCAAGTTTGCCATTCTAACTAGAGTATCAGAATGCTGCTCTCCCAATACTTTCTTGGACACCTCCACTAGGGTGCTTGCAATCTGCAGAGCCTCTATAAACCTTCCAGCTTCAGTATATCTATTTGCCAAATTGCTCAATCTGGTGAGAGTTGCAGGATGCTGCTCTCCCAATACTTTCTTGGACATCTTCACCAATGGCTCATCAATTTGTAGAGCTTCATTCCATCTTCCCATATTGGAATATTGGTTTGACAAGGTATGCATTCCAACGAGAGTGAGTGGATCCTCCTCTCCAAATGATTCTTTTGTCATTTTCAACATTGACTCTGCAAGCTTCATAGCTTCCTTATTTTTTCCCAGGTTATCCAGCACTTTTATAATCCAATTCATTTGATCTAGAGTCAGATGATGCCTTTTCCCATATTTCACCTCCAGTTTATGCCACAGTGGGTCCCACAAATCATAAGCTCTGGAATAGTAGCCACATCTAAACCACAAATAGCCTATTGCCCAGTCAGTGTGGTAATCTCCTGTAATGTCAAAATCTGTACAGTGTGGAACTAGTGACCTTAAAAATGCCATATCTGCATCATTCATGGCAATTGCTACAGTACTTTGAGCTTCTAGCTGAAAGTCTGTTTGCTTGGCACTCTCAATGCTGTCTCGAATCCAGTGATGAACTAATGGATGCAATGAATATGTCCCTCCCTTGTCAATACTAATCAGAGAATATGAGCTGATTATTTGAACAATGTTGTCCATCCAAAGTTCATCCCACTCTAATTTTTGTGATGTAAGAAATGATAAAACAGGATAGGCTGCCAAAGTCTCCACTTCTTTTTCCCATGGGAGATTATTCAATGCCCTCTGAAATAATTTTCTCGAAATCCCTTCATAGTGATAGAACGAACACAACCTCAAAAATGTTTTACATTGTTCATCCAATTTTTCCCAGCTAAGATCCCAGGTAGCATAGACTGATAATGAATATTTTTCAATGCTTTGGGGCAGGCTCCTAGTCATCAATGCTCGTTGATGCTGTTCCAATCTGTGTAGATATGAATCCAAACAGTTTTGCTGTAATATATAGGACCCAGCATGCACAAGAGCTAAAGCAAAGTAATGCAACTTTGCTGCAATATCAGATGCAATTGATTCTTCCTCTGGAGTTGCCTGATGGTCTTTTATAGCATGCTTCAAAAATAACAGAATGCCATCCTTGGGTTGCATATTTTTCAACTCTTTGGACTTGGTGCTGATCTGTTTGAGGGTACCATTCCTCGAAGTAACAATGATGTTACCATGACTAGACTGAGGCAGAAACTTCCCCAAGTTAAGGTCAGGATCATCAGCATTATCATAGAGAATCATCCATTCTTCTTGATGCTGTGCCAGCCATCTAAGTCCAGCTTCCCAGTTGCTGAACTCACCAAGCCCATTCTTGAGAGCAATATTGTAGTAACATGCATTGATTGATTCTTCAGAGTGCACAGTAATCATGTAGCACTGAGTGAAACTTCAAAGGGAGAGAGTTATTCTTCTGACATCCATTCTCATAATTTCAAACACTGCTTCCTTTTTCTGAATGTATTCATGAACTTCAAAGCAATTTGAGTTTTTCCTGCTCCTCCCATCCCATAAAGAACAAACATTTTTCTTCATCAGCTCTAATTGAAGGAGACTCAACTCCGAAATAAGTTTCAAGCTCTGAGAGAATATCCTTTCTCCCTGTAAAAAATGGAGAGACTGGACTAAGGTCAGTCATACCTGCAGTGAATCCTTTTAGTTTCTTTCAGTAAATAAATCCTAGCATGTTAAGGTGGAGGATGTTACCAGCTGGAGCGGTTTCAACTGCATTTTCTTTAGGTTTAGCTGCTCCATTTATGTTGACATTTCCACGGATGGTAAAGTTTGATGCTCCAGAGAAATAGTCTCCTCTGTAACGATTTACCTTAACTCCAACTGTTACAATATCTTGTGTTGGTACTCACGAGTAATGTGTGGCAGATGCCGGAATATTTTGTTCTGGACTGGACATATGTGCAGTCACATGTGATGTTCCAGGAAAAATCGCACCTCTGTAAAAATTTGTGTTTACTTTTAACCGAATTCACAATTTCGTGTGTCATCACTGACGAATTGTGTGTGACATTACTCCCAGAGCTCCGAACATGTTGTTGCAGACCGGAAATAGGTGAATGAACAGTTTGTTGACCTCTAAGGTGATGGAGAACATTAGATATTTTCGTATTGATCAATATTTTTCTCACCTATCGGCCATTGGGCGGAAGTTGAGCCTGGGGATCAAACGACCGCCAAGGGTTCTACATCTTATATATACCCGCCAGCGGTTGATTAGATACGATTATCATCATATAATCATACATTCACCACTTGACATTCCACTCACACGATGCTGTACTGACTAATGAATTGAAAGCGATCTATAACACACCTCTAGATATTCAGTCCATCAACCTTCCTGCCACCCTCCGACACTTGTCGGAAATTTGTGCAAGCAGGACGGTTCTTGGTTGCTGACTTATTGCAACCCGTGGCGATCAAATGCCAATCACTCTATATTCACTCAAAGCTATTCCGGTGTTGCTGAATGCAAGCACATCTCATATCCACAGCTATCCACAGCTCAAGCGCTTGACATTTAAGCAGCTTCATACATCCATAATTTACATGTTTTACCAAAACCTCGCAATACTTGTTAGCATACAATACAGTCAGTGGGAAAACAACATTTCAAGTTATTCTCTCCTCTCACTCTCCTGCTTTATCACAGGGACGACCCGAGTGTGAATACAAGGTTATGAAACACAGTGTTCCAGCGTCAAGCGTGCATGCGAATGTGAGAAAGGAATGTGACAAGTCCGAGGGGGAAAAGATATGAGACATGAGGGTTCAATCATAGGACCACGATAACCGGAACAGCGATACATAGACAAAACAACCTTGAATGGAATGAACTCTAGACAAAACTCAAAACGTACTATGATCCCATTTCAACTCCAACACCTTCGTCATCTCCGGAACACCTCAATGCACCACCCTAATCATATCCTGGTCGAGAAATTTCGGTAGGAGTTGTTGGAGTAGTTGACCATGACCTCACTGAGTTTGAGGCATACGGCTGCGATGGCGCCTATCGTAGCTTAGATCTATGTTCCCGAGTTCTGAATACATATAGATCATGATACGCAGATGGGAATCGAAATAGCATGTATGGACGGAACGAGGGGATCATTCCTGTTTGACAAGAACAGGTAGACCACAATTACATGGAATTAGCATCCGAGCAAAAGCAGGTTGACAAAATACGCACTAAGAACTAATAGAAAGCACTGCCCCCTTTGGCGTAGGCACCACCTTGGAGTTCCACGCCTTCAGCGCTTCGGCAAATCCACATGCCCTGTATAACTCTTCTCCCTTGCCCACTTCTGCACCCTCCTCGCTGAAACAATCGCTATATCGATCATAGAGTTGATTTCACCAATGTAGCACTTGAATGCAGGTTTTCCAAAGTCAACTTGATGGCGGGGGCGAAGGATTGGCAGTTTTCTTCGAGCATGCGGGCGAGTTGGAGGAGGAGGTTTTGGCGGTAGGGAGAGGGAGGGATTTTAGAAAGGTCAGGACAGTGCGGAGGGAGGTATGAATCTGGATATCTGGATGAGAGGGTAATTAGTTTGAAGAAGGATAGACGAAGGGGCTAGAAATTACCGTTGAAATATCCGACAACGGTGTATCAATCGTTGGGCGAGTAGGAAAGCTTCCGAGTCGTTGTGAGCGTAGTTCAGTACCATTGCAGAAAAAGGATACTCATAGGAAAGGCCGTTAAGCAAGCTCTTATATAGAGGTGCGAGTAAAATGGCCATAACGATCATGGTAGTGAATGACGACGGTTGAAAAAGTGCGTTTTCTACACAATCTCTTCCTCAATTCATTTCCAATATGTTCCCCACCTCAAACCCAGTGCCACTTGGATTGAAAAGGACAGATATATATAGGGATAGAGGAACCGAACAAGCAGATTATTCATGACTGAAAATAAGTCATGGTGATACGAAGATCGGCGTCAGGCAAAGTTAAGAATCAGAGCAACGGTTAGAGCAACGGCCCACTAGCAATCTAACAGTGCGAATTTTTGATATTATATCCCAGCCTGAAAAACGGAAACGGCGAAGTACAATTGGTCAAGGCTCAAGGACCAGTTCTTCCCGACTACGCGCATCGACACTTCATAACTACTTCCATTAATGACTAGGATAAATATGTTTAGCCCGAGTCAACCTCTTTTAAATTGGCAGCACTTGTGTATGCTCGTGCCTAATGATAACATGTGTGAATTCCACGCATGGGTATAATGGCCGAGATAGACTCCTGCCAGTGAGACAACAAAGGCCGTCAGCGAGTGCAAGTTCGACTCAAGTTCTTTCTACTCTACTTCTTTTCCTCTGACCGAGGTTTAACTCGTTAACTTGAACTTTGTAGCAGTACTTTTGAACCCCACAACAACTGCCAGAAACCGCTTTTTCATCCTGGCCTCAGTCGACACTTAAGTTAGAAAGGTTACTACACTCCGAAGGATATTATATACCTTTCCCCGTTATGTCTCAATCACAGCACCGGTACTACCGAGCGGCCAAGGTCTCACGAAAGTTATTATGTCCTGCGGCAAAGATCTATAAATGAATTCAAGTTGTTCACAATTTACTTTCAATACGCTTTGGTAAAACAGAAAAATTTAATGGACAGCTCATATACAAAGGATCTTCGATTCTGGTTACGAGTGAAAATGATGTACATAGTATAGCGACCTACCAACAGAAAAATAAAAAAGAAAGAGAGAACATAATACGGAATCACCCACCCCAAGAAACAATGAACAATCAGCGTACACAATAAATAACAAAGTACCTCATTCAAACCTAGGTTTTGGTGTCCTTATTGGACAATAAATATCCCTTGTTTGTTATAGCCCAGGTGGTTGTTTTGTATCAT
>KN834825.1:23355-60537 GCA_000827265.1 Collybiopsis luxurians FD-317 M1 | reverse complement strand
ATTTTGGGTCCACAATCACAGGAGACTCGCCCCCCAACTCGAGGGTGAGAGGGGTGAGGTGTTTAGCGGCTGCGGCGGCGACGACGGGTGCAATAATTCAGTTTCCTGTGTAGACGACTAGAGAGAAAATGAGGAGATCAATTAATCGTTCCATCAACGAAAACCGCACGAACGAAACAAGAACGAATTAAGAATGGATAGGAGATATGAGGGTCTAGTCAACGTATCGCAGTAACCCGAACAAATGGTACAAAGATGCAAAGACAAGATAATACAACTTGAACGAAATAGAATGAGCGGAACGGGACATACTATGATCTCACTTCAATTCCCTCACCTTCGTAATCTCCAGAGCAGCCCCACACACCACCCTCATCACATCCTGGTCCAAATGCTTTAGTAGAGTTGTTGTAGACCCCCAGCGTAGCGGGACGTGACTTTGCTGACTTTGAGGCATAGGGTGCATTCGGCTGCAATGGCGCCTATTGTAGCTTGAATCTGGAAATCGAGTTCAAGTTCTGGTTAATCATGATTGATTATTAGGTATTGACAGGAACGGATGGTGGAACATACGGATAGGATGAGGGGAGATTTCCTGTTTGACGAAAACAGCTAGACGACAGATGAGTATCGTCAGCGAAGAAGGCTGACAAAAAACGGATCACGGACTAATAGAGCACCGTGCCCTTCGGTGTAAACACCACCTAGAGCTTTCAAGGCTCCGCCCCATCCTCATGCCCCACATAACCTTTCTCCCTCGCCCACTTCGGTACCCTTCTCGCTGAAATAATCGTCCTATCAATCATAGCATTGATCTTACCGATGTACCCTTCGAAAATGGGTTTACCAAGGTCGGCGTAGATGGCTGAGGCGAGGGTGTGAGGTTCTTGGAGCATGCAGGCGAGTTGGAGGAGGAAGTATTGGCGGTAGGGGAGGCGGAGGGATTTTAGGGAGGTAAAGGCACTGCACAGGGAGGAATGAATCTGGGTATCTGAATGAGAGGTAATTAGTTTGAGGAAAGATAGACGAAGGTGGTAGGAATCACTGTTGAAATATCCTCCAACGGCATATCAACCGTCTGGCGAGTAGGAAAGCTTCCGTGTTGCTGTGAGCGAAGTGATCTTCAGCCTCACTACAGATAAAGGATACTCGTAGGAAAGGCCGCTAAGCAGGCACCTATACAGAGGTGCAAGTGAAGTGGCCATAACGAACATGGTGGACGACGGTTGAAAAAGTGTGCTTCACTACGCAATATCATCCGGGCCGGTGACGTTTAAACGCCGACGTAGCGAATTTCCTTCCTTCTTGACGTTCTCTCTTCCTCAATCCACTTCCATTGTGTTCCCCGCCTCAAACCCAGTGCTGCTTGGATTTGAATGGACAGATATATGTAGAGATAACAAGCAGATTATTCATGACTGCATATAAGTAGTGGTGATGCGAAGGCCGGCGAAGTTAAGAATAAGAGAAAGAGCAGCGGCCCACGGGCAATCTAACAATCTGAATATTTGACATTATATCCCGGCCTGGCAAACGACAACGGCGAAGTACAATCAGTCAAGACTCAAGGGCCGGTTTCTCCTGACTACATGTATCGACACTTCATAATTACTTCCATTAACGACCGCAATATATACGTTTGGCCCGAGTCAACCTCTTTCAAAATTTGCAACACTTGCGTTTGCTCGTGTCTCATAATAAGTTGTGTGATATTCGCGCATGAGTATAATGGCCAAGACTGGCCCATGCCAGTGAGATTACGAAGGCCTTCAGCGAGTGCAAGTTTGTATTCAAGTTTTGTCTACTCTGCTTCTTTTCCTCGGACTGATGTTTAACTCAGCATTTTACCAGTACTTTTGAACACCGCGACAGCTGCCAGAAACCGCTTTTCATTCCCGCCTTAGTTGACACTTAAGTTTAGAAAGGTTACTACACTCCGAAGGATATTACCTACCTTTCCGTGTTATGTCTCGATCACCGGAACTACCACGAGGGCAAGGTCTCACGAAAGTTGCTATGTCCCGGGCAAAGATCGATAAACGAATTGTTCACGATTTACATTCAATACGCTTGGGTAAAACAGTAAATGTAATGGACAGTTTATATACAAAATATTTCCGATTCTGGTCATAAGTGAAAATCATGTACATAGTATAGCGACCTACAACCGAAAGAAGGGAAAAAAGAGAACATAATACGGAATCGCTTACCCCAAGAAGCAATGGACGATCAGCGCACACAAGAAATAACCAAGTATCTGATTTCAAACCTAGGGCCTAAATAAACTGTCCTCTCGTAGGAAAAGGCAGAACAGACACAGCGATACTGAGCCTGAGGCTCTGAGCTAGTGCAATTTTCAGATAGACCACGCTAAAAAGAGATCGCGAATATGTATATCCATATATCAAACAGCCTCCATCGCTGTATTCCATTTGGTGGCAGAGAAACTGGCTGGTTGCTACAAAGAAAAAAAGACACATAAATAATAGCAAAGGTGTTCAAGCACAAGACATTTATTTAAGAGTGAAGTTTGTATTCACTTCATATGTATTCCGACACAGGCACTGGAGCTAATACCAGATTCACCATTTTATGAGAATTATTTCCTAATGTGTCTTTTGAACAGCCTAGAAATTCCCTTGAATACTTTATGGGAAAATTTTTTAGGTTGCGCAATATCTGAGGTAGGAGTGTCAATGTCAGCTCGGATTTCTATCAAGTCTTGTATTCTCCTGAGAGTACCAGGGTGCTGCTCTCCTAATGTTTGCTTAGACATCTCCACAAGTGGCTCTAGGATCTGCAGAGCTTCTTGATGTCTTCCAACTCTAGAGTATATGCCTGCCAAGATTTGCATTGCAATGAGAGTCGAAGGATGCTGCTCTCCCAGTAAGTTCCTGCACTTCACCAATACTGGCTCTCCAATTTGCAGAGCTTTCTCATTGTTTCCAATGTAAGAGAGGTATAATGCCAAATTCCCTAGTCTAGTGAGAGTACCTGGGTGCTCCTCTCCCAGTACTGTCTTTGACAGCTCTGCCAGTGGCTCTCCAATCTGCAGAGCTTCCTCCAATTTGTCCATTTCAAAATAGATGTTTGCTAAGGAATGCATTTGGTGGAGAGTATCAGGATGGTGCTCTCCCAAAATTTCAATCGACATCTTCACCAGTGGCTCTGAAAGCCGCAGTGCTTCATTGTATCTTCCCAAATATGAATAAGACAGTGCTAAGTTGGATATTGTTTTCATAGTAACAGGATGCTGCTCTCCCAAGATTTGCTTTGATATGTTTACTAATGGCTCCTCAAGGTGCAGGGCGTCATTATATCTTCCTAATTCAAAGTAAACACTGGCCAAGTTTTGTATTCTGTAAAGTGTATCAGGATGTTGCTCCCCCATTATCTCCTTTGACATTTCCACCAGCGGCTCTGAAATCTTTAGTGCTTCATTATATCTTCCTATCTCACTGTAGCTAATTGCCAAGTTACCCAGTCTAACTAGAGTATCAGGATGCTGCTCTCCCAAAATTTCTTTTGACACTTCCACTGATATGCTTGCAATCTGCAGAGCCTCTAGGAACCTTCCAACTTGAGCATATCTTTTTGCCAAATTGTTCAATCTGTTGAGAGTTGCAGGATGCTGCTCTCCCAATACTTTCTTGGACATCTCCACCAATGGCTCATCAATTTGCAGAGCTTCATTCCATCTTCCCATTTTGGAATATTGGATTGACAAGGCATGCATTCCATTGAGAGTCATTGGATGCTCTTCTCCAAATGATTCTTTTGTCATTTTCAAGTGGGACTCTGCCATCTCTAATGCTTCTTTATTTCTTCCTAGTCTTTCCAGAGTGTTTATAACATTGATCATTTGATTTAGAGTCAGAGGGTCCATATTCCCATATATCGCCTTTAGTTGATGCCACAATGGTTCCCATACATCATAGGCTCTGGAAAAGTACCCACAATCATACCACAAATAACCCATAGCTCTATCAGTGTGCTTATCTTTTGTAATTTCAAAGTGAATACAATGAGGAACTAGTGACCTTAAAAATGCAAAGTCTGCATTTTCCATGGAAATTGCAACCACACTTTGAGCTGCTAGCTGGAAGTCTCTTTGCTTGACACTCTCAATGCTGTCTCGAATCCAGCGATGAACTAATGGATGCAAAGAATATGTCCCTTCCCTTTCAACGTTGATCAGAGAATAGGAACTTATTGTCTCAACAATGTTGTCCATCCAAATGTCATCCCACTCCAATTTCTGTGATGTTAAAAATGAGAGAACAGGGTAGGCAGCCAAACTCTCTAAATCTTCTTCCCTTGAGAGATTGTCCAATGCCTTCCAAAATAATCTTCTGGGAATTCCTTCATAGTGATAGCATGAACATAATCTCAGAAATGTCTTGCATTGTTCATTCAATTTATTCCAACTAAGATCCCAAGTAGCATAGACTGACAGAGAATACTTGTCACTACCTTGAGGAAGACTCCTAGTCATCAATACTAGTTGATGCTGTTCTAATCTGTGTAGATATGAATCCAAGCAGTTTTGCTGTGATACATAGGACCCAGCATGCACAAGAGCTAAAGCAAAGTAATGTAACTTTGCCGCAATATCAGAGGCCATTGATTCCTCCTCTGGAGTTGCCTGATGATCTTTTATAGCATGCTTCAAAAATAACAGAATGCCATCCTTGGGTTGCATGTCTTTCAACTCTTTGGACTTGATGCTGATCTGTTTGAGGGTACTATTCCTCGAAGTAACAATGATGTTACCATGACTAGACTGAGGCAGAAACTTCCCCAAGTCAAGGTCAGGATCATCAGCATTATCATAGAGAATCATCCATTCTGCTTGATGCTGTGCAAGCCATCTAAGTCCAGCTTCCCAGTTGCTGAATTCACCAAGTCCATTTTTGAGAGCAATATCGTAGTAACTTGCCTTAATGGATTCTTCAGAGTGGGCAATAATCAGGTAGCACCCAGTAAACCTTTGAAATGAAAAAGTCATTCATCAATGAGGAGATGTGATTGAGTTCAGACCCTTCTACCTTGTTTTGAATGAGTTTATGAACTTCAAAGCAGTTTGAGTTTTTCCGGCCCCTCCCATCCCATGCAGAACAAAAATTTTCTTTTCATGAGCTTCAGTAGAGGGAGACTCAACAATAAAATATGTTTCAAGCTCTGAGAGAATGGCTTTTCTCCCTGTAAAAAATGGAGAGACTGGAGTAAGGTCAGTCATGCCTGCAGTGAATCCTTTTGGTTTCTGTGAGTAAATAAAATCTAGTATATCAATGTTGAAAATGCTACCAGCTGGAGCAGTTGGAACTGCATTTTCTTTAGATCTTTCCGCTTCGTGTATGTTGATTTGTTGAAAAGTGGAGGATGGACCAACGGTCACATATGATGCTCCAGGAAAAATAGCCCCTCTATCAGAATTTATGTTAACTTCCAATCAAATTCACAATTTCCAGTATCATCACTAACGAATTGTGTGTAACACTACCCCCAGAGCTCGGACCATCTTGTTGCAGATTGGAAATAGGTGAATTGAAAGTCGGTTGACTTCTAGGGGGGATGAAAATGTTAGATGTTTTTGTATTGATCAAAATTTTCCCCACCTATCGGCCATTGGGCGGAAGACAAAACCTGGGATCAAATGACCGCCAAGTGTTCTACATCTTATATATACCCACCAGCCATTGATTAGATACGATTATCATATAATCATATATTCATCAGTTTACATTTTATTCACATGATGCTGTACTGACTAGTGAATTAAAAGCGATGTATCGCACACCTCTAGATATTCAGTCCATCAACCTTTCTGGCCCTCCGACACTTGTCGGACAATTGTGCATGCAGGAGGGTTCGTGGCTGCTGACTTATTGCAATGTATGGCAATCAAATGCCAATCACTCTATATCCACTCAAAGCTATGCCGCCGTGGCCGAATGCAAGCACGTCTCATATCCACACTTCAAGCGCTTGACATTTAAGCAGCTTCATACATCCATAATTTACACATTTTACCAAAACCTCGCAATACTTGTTAGCATACAATACAGTCAGTGGGAAAACACCATTTTAACTTATTTAACTCATGCAGCAGGATTATCGACAGTCGACCGCTCATATGAGAAACAGTCAAATGTGTTTTCGACGATTTGACGACCATCTAAGAGCAGAGGGAAGGGGGAAGGAAGTTGATGGAAATGGAATATAATGATAAATCAGTACAGATTGCTGTAGGGAACATAAAATACATACATCCAGATTCTCCTACACCCCCAAATGGAAGAACTTTCACCGTAGAATGAATGAGTTATCTATCTATCCATCGCATTCTATCTAACACGATATGACAGGACGGTAGAGGCTATGGAAAGCGGGAAGGCCTCGCTCATTTCGGAACTGTCATTGGTCATGTGAGTCAATAGAGTCTCGGTGATTGAGCTATATACAGTAATAGGACCTCGAACACTCACTTTAATCAGTCCATCATTAATAACTGAGGTAACGCCGCAGTGGTAAAGCCCGCTACCTCTCCGAGTTGCGCTTCCGTGTAATGAAAATAAGTATAAGGTTCATATCTTATGTCCGTGGAGGGTTATATCTACATAAGCATACGCCATAGCGCTTCAACTGAGCTGAAAGGCTTCAACACTGCATAGAGTATGTAGTGCAATCAGCGTAGTGAATTATATTTGGGTGCAAAGTAAAATCGGTGATAGAATTTTGGAGCATCGGAAAGAACTCCAGATTATGTTGTTTACTGCCATTTATATACTGTAATAATACAAAATTGGTACTTAAGGATATTCCGACGGCTGCGCAGTGGGATAGAGGAATGCCGAAGTTCAGTGTTGTTTGCTTAAGGCAATCAGCCAGGCAACAAAACAATTCAGTACTAGCTACAGTGATCGAAAGCAGTATTTGTGCTAAATTCTTAAAGATGAGCTAGAAAACACTATTGTGCAAGTATTAGCTCAAATGACAGTATCAAAATAAAAGAACAACACACTGAGGGTCCTGCAAATTTCTATGGTGAGCCTGCTCCACCGGCCCCCTCAATTTGATCCTAAATTCTCAATGCTCAGTGTTATTAGAGAATTCATTGAGTGCTGCACAGGAATTTGCTTCTCTGCAGAGAATTGTGGCTAGAAACATAAGGGTGCAATGGTACTACCAATATGGTCATGTGGCAAGCTAACACAAAACCCACATAAACTGCACTTGGGAATCCAAATTGGGTTCAAGACTCAAAGTATATGAGACCAGGCTCAATGCTGTTGGAGTGCATCAGTCCATAGCAGTCTAAGTATTTCGTGCTTTGATGTTTCCTTTTATGATTCCAAATCTATGATAGTTCCTTAGCAGTTTATTTATTCCTTTTTGGTCCTTCTCTTTCTAGTGTTAGGTCTGATGTTTACTTCCTTCATTACAAAGTATACAGATACGAACACTATTTATAGCTGACCTACATATCCATATCACCTCAGTTCATTTCCACACAACTGAGGTGAGTATTAAATTACTTCATTTGTGCTTCACATATTTACTGACTATGTACTTAGTACCTACATCTCTTAACAAGTAGATAGTAATATAGTTCATTTCTACACAACTAAGTACTTAGTATTTATGTCTCTTGACAAAGGCTCCATACTTTGTATCTGCAAATAAAAATCTATTGATATCAGGATTGTCCAGCCACTGCGCATCCGTAGCTACGTACAGCATAAGCGCCACTTTACTAGTATATTTGATCCTATTGACTCATTCCACTTAAGTACTACGCAGTAGTAACAATAATTTTATCAATCTTTCCATCTGTTGATTCTATACCCTCGAGATTCCTGCGTATTGTCCAACAATATTCATGCGATGTAGACAATGCTATTTGCCTTCAATTTTCCCTGTCCTGTGTATTTGACATTGGTTACTGGCAAGCAAAGCATGTCACTAGCATACTAGCAATAAGTCGCTAAAGATAATCACACCTTGAGCATCTCAACTTCAGATCCAAGCTTGGATTAAATGAGCCCTATACCCATCCACATTTGTATATACTGTAATTTGTTCAAAGTCGACTCAAAAGCAATAAATTCGGTTGGAGGACTGCCTGCCATGTTAATCACCTACTTGTTCTTTGCCACTCATAACTTTAAACACCTGAGAAATTGTGTATCTTGCAACTATTGAACTAGTCCAATGTCCATCTATCCATGTGAATGTTAGACTCATACATGAATGTGCAACAATAGCCCTGAAGTATGAGGCCATTTTGTCCTCAGATTGCAGCACAGCAATGGCGGAGCTACACTGTGTACAAGTAGGAAGGTACACGGAGAGCTTTGTGGAACAAGTACTGACAAACTGACAAGGATAAAGTTGCAATTCAAAGGAAACTTGTTCTAGTTTACATAGTATTCGGCTTTTATAAGGATAAAATAAATGAAGCTAAAATCACCATGTATCAGGGAAATTATTTGGCTGGACATGTTGACCTTATATAGAGATAGGATAACAGTCAGCTGTAATCATCAATCAATTTAGGATGAGATGAATGCCATAAATGATACTTTCTCTCCAATTTAGTAACTGGTCAATATAAATCATGATATGTATTTCTAGTTGAATTTGATTCTTAAGGGAACAAACTGCATCCAGCTTTGATACTCAGTAAAAGAGTGAATAATGGTGCAAGCAAGTGAGGGTGATTTCATTAATTCTAATCAGTACGCTGCCTATATGCAGGCGAGAGCAAGGGAGGAGGGGAACTTCACACTGAATTTAATGCATCTGTGAATGGGAACTCGAGAGACAAACAGTACATTCACAGATTTAATAATGAAATATGCAGAGGGAGTGGGAAGTAAATACCCAGTTTCATGAATTTTCTCGACTTTTGAGCCTTCTCAATACTCGTTTGGAGAGTGCCAGACGGGGTTGATATTCGAATTTGACATAAAAAGGGGAATCAATTAATCTATACTATCAAGCGCTTACCGGAGTGACATGGGTCCCTTTACGTTGCCATCAGCGGATCACTCGCTTGAGAGCGAGGCCTTCCGGTTTTCCATAAAGAGGAAGATATGGGGGAAGGTGATAAATTGTGAACAGGTGAGGTTTTTGTTTTTGGTATGCGTGATTGGTTCTTGATGAGGGTACGGATACAATAGTTCATTTCTACACAACTAAGTACTTGGTACTTATGTCTCTTGACAAAGGCTCTCCACTTTGTATCTGCAAATACAAATCTATTGATATCAGGATTGTCCAGCACTGCGCATCCATAGCTACGTACACCATAAGCGCCACTTTACTAGCATACACTACGGCGGTTCTGATTTTTCTCGGCCATTATTATTACTATAAATAGATTTGGAATAAATTAATGGTCAGTTCCAGCCCAGGAACTTGATTACTCAGCCCAGTTTCCGGCCGGTGCCTGGGCTGGAACTGACCATTATGTTTCCCCAGGCGTAATTACAATCATTTTGCGATCGAAAAAGGATTCCTTTTTCGGCCATGAAAGGAATTGAATGACCGACAAACTCTAAATTGAACTACAAAGGAAATTCTAATCCTTTTATGCCTGAAATCAATGCCTTTTATCAATTGAAATTAGAAAGGAATATTTAACATTTTTTCGAGCGAAATGCAGATTTAATTGTCTTCTTTTTTTCGATTCCAATATCGGGCGAAAAAAGCTCCAAATTTCGAGTATTTTTTCGCTCGAAATCAAAAATTCATTCCAAATCTATTTACAGTAATAATAACGGCCGAGAAAAATCGGAACCGCCGTAGTGATATTTGATCCTATTGACTCATTCCACTTAAGTACTATGCAGTAGTAACAATGCCCAAGATTTGCTTTGATATGTTTACTAAAGGCTCTTCAAGGTGCAGGGCGTCATTATATCTTTCTAAATCAAAGTAATTCCTGGCCAAGTTTTGTATTCTCATAAGTGTATCGGGATGTTGCTCCCCCATTATCTCTTTTGACATTTCCACCAGCGGCTCTGAAATCTTCAGCGCTTCATTATATCTTCCTATCTCTCTGTAGCTAATTGCCAAGTTACCCAGATTATCTAGAGTATCAGGATGCTGCTCTCCCAAAATTTTCTTTGATACTTCCACTAGTATGCTGCTAGTCTGCAGAGCCTCTATAAACCTTCCAACTTGAGCATATTTATTTGCCAAATTGTTCAATCTGGTGAGAGTGTCTGGATGCTGCTCTCCCAATACTTTCTTGGACATCTCCACCAATGACTCATCAATTTGCAGAGCTTCATTCCATCTTCCCATATTAGAATATTGGTTTGACAAGGTATGCATTCCACTGAGAGTCATTGGATCCTCCTCTCCAAATGATTCTTTTGCCATTTTTGACAAGGACTCTGCAATCTCTAGAGCTTCCTTATTTTTTCCTAGCTTTTCCAGTGCTGCTATAACATGATCCATTTGATCTAGAGTCAGGCAATGCCTGTCCCCAAATTTCACCTCCAGTTGATGCCACAGTGGTTCCCACAAATCATAAGCTCTGGAATAGTAACCACATTTAAACCACAAATCACCTATTGCCCAGTCAGTATGGGCATCTCCTGTAAGGTTAAAATCTGTACAGTGAGGAACCAGTAACTTTAAAAATGCCATATCTGCATTATTCATGGCAATTGCTACAATGCTTTGGGCTTCTAGCTGAAAGTCTCTTTGCTTGGCACTCTCAATGCTGTCTTGAATCCAGTGATGAACTAATGGATGCAAAGAATATGCCATCCCTCCCTTTTCAATACTGATCAGAGAATATGAGCTTATTGTTTGAGCAATGTTGTCCATCCAAATCTCATCCCATTCCATTCTCTGCGAGGTAAGATATGATAGCAATGGGTAGCTTGCCAAAGTCTCTGCATCTCCTACATTAGCTGAGGTTACCTGAGGAAGTGCTTGAAATGTCCTATTCTTCTTAGGTTTCCCAAGGTCCATCCCTATTTTTCCTGATGAGGTATGAATCTAAACAGTTCAGCTGTGATATATAGGAGCCAGCATGCACAAGAGCTAGAGCAAAGTAATGCAACTTTGCACCAATATTAGAGGCCATGAATTTTTCCTGGGGAGTGGCCTCATAGTTTGTGATAGCATACTTCAAAAGTAACAGCAAACCATCCTCGGGTTGCATATCCTTCAACTCTTTGGACTTAATGCTGATCTGCTTCAGAGTACTATTCCTAGAGGTAATAATGATGTTTCCATGACTAGACTGAGGCAGGAATTTCCCCAAGTCAAGGTTGGGATCATCAGCATTATCATAGAGAATCATCCATTCTTCTTGATGCTGTGCAAGCCATCTAAGTCCAGCTTCCCAGTTGCTGGACTCACCAAGTCCATTTTTGACAGCAATATCATAGTAACATGCCTTGATGGATTCTTCAGAGTGTGCAGTAATCAGGAAGCATCCAGTAAACCTTTGAAATATAAAAGTGATTCATTAAAGAGGAGACAGTGCCATTGAGTTTAGATTCTTCCACCTTGATCTAAATGAGTTTATGAACTTCAAAGCAGTTTGAGCTTTTCCTGCTCCTCCCATCCCGTAAAGCACAAATAGTTTCATTTCATGAGCATCAGTAGAGGGAGCCTCAACCAAAAAATGGGTTTCAAGATCTGAGAGAATATCCTTTCTCCCGGTAAAAAATGGAGAGACTGGACCGAGGTCGGTCATCCCTGCAGTGAATCCTTTTGATTTCTGTGAGCAAATAAAGTCTAGTATATCAAAGTGGAGGATGCTACCAGCTGGGGCAGCTGAAGCTGCAGTTTCTTTAGATCTATCTGCTTCATATACTTTGACTTGGAAAGTGGAGGATGCTCCAAAAGTCATGTGTGATGCTCCAGAAAACATAGCACCTCTGGAAAGATTTAGGTTAACTTTAAATTGTTACAATATTCAGCGTCAGTACTGACGAGTAGTGTGTAGCAGACGCTGGAACATTTTGCTCCAAACTGGACATATTTGAAATGGGACCTTGATCGTTCCTAAGGGGATGGACAACATTAGATATGATTGCATCGATTAAAATTTTTGCCACCTATCGGCCATTGGGCGAGAGCTAAACTTGGGGATCAAGCAATCAAACAACCGCTAAGTCTTCCACTTATATATACCCGCCAGCCATCGATCCAATATAATTATCATTATATGATCAAAGATCTATCACTTGACATTCAACTCACATGCTGCTGTACTGACTAGTGCATTGAAAGCAATCATGTATCACACACCCCTCGATATCCAACCAATCGATACCTTCTGCAAGTGTCTACTCCACTTTTTAAAAAAATGGTAGGTGTAAGATGGACACCAGAGGATGGTCTTCTGTTCGGCCCTGTTAAGCTTTTTTCAAAACTGAATATGAGGGCGAATAGTGGAAACAAATGTAAATGGGTTAGCACTCGCAAGCAGGTGTGTAGTAGTGAAGGAGAGTCGAGGAAAAAGCCAGTATAACAAATGAAGTGCAGGCTGAAGAAGTGACAACTCACATAGCAGGAATATCCACAGTCGACCTCTGATACGAGAAAAATTCAAATGTCTTTTTGAAAATTTGACAACCATTTGAAGGTATAGGTATGAAAGGGAAGGGCGGAGGTATGAAAGAGATGGAGGCGGAGTAGAAAATACAATGAACATCAGAGTCTTCCTTAACAAGCCCAATGTCTCAGCGTCAACTGTGTTGTGTAGGTGGGAATGTGTGAAAAGAATGTGGCGAATCCGAGAGGAAGGGAAGGATAAAATAGAAGATTGATTCATGAACAATTCAGAAACGAGCATGTTCCAACAATTGGGTGGGAGAGCAGGAGGAGATGGACAAAACGAATGCACGATAGACGAATGTACAATATACACATAACGCACACATTGAATCCTCTTAAAATGCTGCGCATTGATCATATGCGCATAAACGTGGCTCCTCGATCAGCAGGATACATCTCTTCATATACCCTCGTCAACCCCTCAATATACTGCTCGAGTGCAGACGGACGGATGAGGACGTAATCTGGCGATACACAGATCTGGATAACGAGTCAAGGTTTTAGTTTTTTTCAGTCAGGCGCAGAAAGTTTGGACGGGGAGGGTGGGATGGAGAGAAAGGATATGTAGCAGGAAGTGAGAGGAAGTGTGAAGCGAAGTAAAGTGAAAAAAAAATACAGGGAAGAATTCCGCAAAAAAAAAGAGAGAAGAATGGAACCGAAACTTAGAGAACTCGGTTCCACTCCTGAAGTGCAGCCACGATGTAGCGTATGGTATCGCGTGGTAAGGTATGGTATCATATGGTATGGCATCTATGGTATGGTGTGGTATCGCATAATATTGGACCTATCATATCGTATCCGTATCAAGGTCCTCGTGAATGAAATATACGTACCTGACCACAATTCGTCAACTTCCCCCACCTAGTCCTCTTCACCGCGAGCTCCAAATTGCATTTCGGGTCAGCAATCACGGGTGACTTGCCACCTAACTTGAGATTGAGGAGTGTGAGGTGTTTGGCAGCTGCAGCGTCGACGTTCTGTGCGACAGTTGCGGTTCCCGTGTAGAAGATTAAACCGAAGGGATCAGTGGTCAAACAGTCGGGAGTGAGAATATGTAAGGAATACGAGGGCGCAGTCAAAGTATCGCAGTACCCAGAACAATGGTACCAAGACACAGATAAGAAAAGTTGAAGGAAATGGAACGGAACGGAATGAGCGGGACTCGAACGTACTATGATCTCTCTTCAACTCCCGCACCTTCGTAATCTCCGGGACACCCACACATACAACCCTTATCACATCTTAGTCGAGGTATTTCAGTAACAATCCGTGTAGACACCCTGCGTAATGTGAAGTGACTTTGATGAGTTTGTCGCATACGGTACACCTGGCCGCGATGGCACCTATCATAGCTTGAATCTACCAAGTTCCGGGTCTACGATGATTGAATATAGCAAATTATCATGACTAAACAGCGATGGAAATAGAGGGTACAGATAGAATAAGGGGATAGTTCCTGTTGAACAAGACCGGACGGCATCAGCGCAAAGCGAAAAACTGAACAAAAACCCAAAAAAAACTCACCAGCTACTAATACCAAGCACCACTCATTCGGCTTTGGCTTCGAAGCCTTCTAAGGCTCCGGCAGATCTGGATACCCCGAATAACTCTTCTCCCTCGCCAACTCTATTATCCTCTTTGCCGAAATAATAACCCAATTGATCTTTTGGTTGATGTCACCGATGTAGACCTCGACGGCGGATTTACGGAGGTCAGCGTAGACGGTGGAAGCAAAGAAGGAGTAGTCTTCTTGGAGCATGCCGGCGATTTGGAGGAGTTGGTGTTGGCGCCGAGGAATGGAGAAGGTATCGCAGGAGGTGAAAGTTGTGTGAAGCGAGGTGTGGATCTGGATAGTAGGGTGATTAGATCCAAGAAAGGGATAGAAGAAGGTCTAGGAATTATCTTTGAAATATCCTCCAAGGGTGTATCGACCACCTGGAGGCTAAGAATGCTTCCGTGTCGTAGTAGGCGTCGTGATCTTAAGTATCATTGAAGATAGAAAAGACGTAAAGATAGGATAGGTCATTAAACCCTTAAATAGAGGTGCGAGTAAAATGGCCATAACGATCATGGTAGTGAATGACGACGGTTGAAAAAGTGCGTTTTACTACACAAAGCCGTCCGGGCCGGTGACGTTTAAACGCCGACGGAGCGAATGTCCGTCCTTGAGGATCTCTCTTCCTCAATCCATTTCCAATATGTTCCCCGCCTCAAACCCAGTGCCGCTTGGATTTAAATGGACGGATATATATTGGGATGGAGTAACCGAACAAGCAGATTATCCATGACTGAAAATAAGTAATGATGGTGCGAAGTCGGCGTCAGGCGAAGTTAGGAATCAGAGCCAACGGTTCGAGCAACGGCACACGGGCAATCTAACAATGAGAATCTTTGACATTATATCCCTGTCTGGCAAATGGCAACGGCGAAGTTCAATCAGTCAAGACTCAAGGACCAGTTCCTCCCGACTACACGCATCGACACTTCATAACTACTTCCATTAACGACTAGGATAAATATGTTTGGCGCAAGTCAGCCTCTTTTAAACCTGGCAACACTTGTGTATGCTCGTGTCTAATGATAACATGTGTGAATTCCACGCATGGGTATAATGGCTAAGATAGACTCCTGCCAGTGAGACAACGAAGGCCAACAGCGAGTGCAAGTTTGACTCAAGTTCATTCTACTCTGCTTCTTTTCCTCGGATTGATGTTTAACTCAGCATTTTACCTTCTTTTGAACCCCACGACAACTGCCAGAAACCTCTTTCACATTCCAGCCTTAGTTGACGCTTAAGGTTAGAAAGATTACTGGACTTCGAAGGATATTACCCACCTTTCCCTGTAATGTCTCAATCACAGCGCCGGTACTACCGAGTGGCCAAGGTCTCACGAAAGTTATTATGTCCTGCGGCAAAGATCTATAAACGAATTCAAGTTGTTCACAATTTACTTTCAATCCGTTTTGGTAAAACAGAAAAATTTAATGGACAGCTCATATACAAAGGATCTTCGATTCTGGTTACAAGTGAAAATGATGTACATAGCATAGCGACCTACCAACCGAAAAATAAAAAAAAGAGAACATAATACGGAATCGCCCACCCCAAGAAAAATGAACAATCAGCGCACACAATAAATAACGAAGTATCTCATTCAAACCTAGGTCCTAAATACAAGGTTTGCATGGCCTCCTTTGCACTAGCCTGTCTTGTAGACAAAGATAGAACATACACACTGATACTGAGCCTGAGGCCCTGAGCTGGTATATATCTCCATATATCAAGCAACCGCCATCGCTGTATTCCATTCGCTGCCAGACAAATTAACCGATCACTACAAAAAAAAAATCGCATAAATAATAGGAAAGGTGTTCAAGCACAAAACATTTATTGAAGAGTGAAGTTTGTATTAGCTTCATATGTATTCTGACACAGGCACTGGAGCTAATACCACAATTATCATTTTATGGGAATCATTTCCTGCTGTGTTTTTTGAACAGCCTACAAATTCCCTTGAATGCTTTATGGGAAGATTTTTTAGGTGGAGCAATATCTGAGGTAGGAGTGTCAATGTCAGCTCGGATTTCCATCAAATGTTCTATTCTCCAGAGAGTATGAGGATGCTGCTCTCCTAGTGTTTGCCTGGACATCTCCACAAGTGGCTCTAAGATCTGCAGAGCTACTTGATGTCTTCCAACACTAGAGTATATGCCTGCCAAGATTTGCATTGCAATGAGAGTCGAAGGATGCTGCTCTCCGAGTAATTTCCTGCACTTCTCCAATACTGGCTCTTCAATTTGCAGAGCTTTCTCATTGTTTCCAGTGTAAGAGAGGTATAATGCCAAATTGCCCAGTTTGGTGAGAGTATCTGGGTGTTCTTCTCCCAGTACTGTCTTTGACAGCTCTGCCAGTGGCTCTCCAATCTGCAGAGCTTCCTCAAATTTGCCCATTCCAAAGTAGATGTTTGCCAAGTGATGCATTTTGCTGAGAGTATCGGGATGGTGCTCTCCCAAAATTTCAATTGACATTTTCACCAGTGGCTCTGAAAGCTGCAGTGCTTCATTGTATCTTCCCAAATATGAATAAGACAGTGCTAAGGTAGATATTCTTTGCATAGTAAGAGGATGCTGCTCTCCCAAGATTTGCTTTGATATGTTTACTAAAGGCTCTTCAAGGTGCAATGCGTCATTATATCTTCCTAAATTAAAGTAAATCCAGGCCAAATTGTGTATTTTGTGAAGTGTATCAGGATGTTGCTCCCCCATTATCTCCTTGGACATTTCCACCAGTGGCTCTGAAATCTGTAGTGCTTCATTATATCTTCCTATCTCTATGTAGATGACTGCCAAGTAACCCAGTCTATCTAGGGTATCAGGATGCTGCTCTCCCAAAATTTCCTTTGATACCTCCACTAGCATGCTTCTAATCTGCAGAGACTCTAGATACCTTCCAGCTTGACGATATCTATGTGCTAAATTTTGCAATCTGGTGAGAGTGTCCGGATGCTGCTCTCCTAATACTTTCTTGGACATCTCCACCAATGGCTCATCAATTTGTAGAGCTTCATTCCATCTTCCCATATTGGAGTATTGGTTTGACAAGGTATGCATTCCACGGAGAGTGAGTGGATCCTCCTCTCCAAATGATTCTTTTGTCATTTTCAACATTGACTCTGCAAGCTTCATAGCTTCCTTATTTTTTCCCAGGTTGCCCAGCACTTCTATAACCCCATTCATTTGATATAGAGTCAGATGATGCCTTTCCCCATATTTCACCTCCAGTTTATGCCACAGTGGTTCCCACAAATCATAAGCTCTGGAATAGTAGCCACATTTAAACCACAAATAGCCTATTGCCCGGTCAGTGTGGTAATCTCCTGTAACGTCAAAATCTGTACAGTGCAGAACTAGTGACCTTAAAAATGCCATATCTGCATCATTCATGGCAATTGCTACAATACTTTGAGCTTCTAGCTGAAAGTCTGTTTGCTTGACACTCTCAATGCTGTCTCGAATCCAGCGATGGACTAATGGATGCAATGAATATGTCCCTTCCTTTTCATTACTAATCAGAGAATATGAGCTTATTGTTTGAACAATGTTGTCCATCCAAAGTTCGTCCCACTCTAACTTTTGTGATGTAAGAAATGACAGAACAGGATAGGCTGCCAAAGTCTCTACTTCATTTTCCCATGGGAGATTATCCAATGCCCTCTGAAATAATTTTCTCGAAATCCCTTCATAGTGATAGAATGAACACAACCTCAGAAATGTTTTACATTGTTCATCCAATTTTTCCCAGCTAAGATCCCAGGTAGCATAGACTGATGAAGCATATTTTTCAATGCTTTGGGGCAGGCTCCTAGTCATCAATACTAGTTGATGCTGTTCTAATCTATGTAGATATGAATCTAAGCAGTTTTGCTGTGATATATAAGAACCAGCATGCACAAGAGCTAGGGCAAAGTAATGCAATTTTGCTGCAATGTCAGAGGCTGTCAATTTCTGCTCTGGAGCAGCCTCATGGTCTTTAATAGCATGCTTCAAAAGCAACTGTAAGCCATCCTCTGGTTCCATGTCCTTTAACACTTTGGACTTGATGCTAATCTGTTTTAGGGTACTATTCCTCGAAGTAACAATGATGTTTCCATGACTAGACTGAGGCAGAAGCTTCCCGAAGTCAAGATCAGGATCATCCACATTATCATAGAGAATCATCCATTCTTCTTGATGCTGTGCAAGCCATCTAAGTCCAGCTTCCCAGTTGCTGAATTCACCAAGTCCATTTTTAAGAGCAATATCGTAGTAACTTGCCTTGATGGATTCTTCAGAGTGGGCAATAATCATGTAGCATTCAGTGAACCTTTAAGGGGAGAGAGTTATTCTTCAAGAAATTGATGCTTATAACTGCAAACACTGCTACCTTTTCCTGAATGTGTTTATGAACTTCAAAGCTGTTTGAGTTTTTCCTGCTCCTCCTATCCCATAAAGAACAAATATTTTTCTTTCATGGGCTTTACTTGAAGGAGACTCAACACTGAAATAAGTTTCAATCTCTGAGAGAATATCATTTCTCCCTGTAAAAAATGGCGAGACTGGACTAAGGTCAGTCATGCCTGCAGTGAATCCTTTTAGTTTTTTTCAGTAAATAAATCCTAGCATGTCAAAGTGGAGGATGTTACCAGCTGGAGCAGTTGGAACTGCATGTTCTTTAGGTTTAGCTGCTGCATTTATGTTGACATTTCCACGGATGGTAAAGTTTGATGCTCCAGAGAAATAGTCTCCTCTGTAAAGATTACATTAACTTCAAACTGTTACAATATCTTGTGTCAGTACTGACGAGTAGTGTGTGGCAGACGCCGGAATGGTTTGTTCTGGACTGGACATATGTGCAGTCACGTGTGATGCTCCAGGAAAAGTATCACCTCTATAAAAATTTATGTTTACTTCAAACCGAATTCATAATTTTTTTGTGTCACTACTGACAAATTTTGTGTGACATTACTCCTAGAGCTCGGCACACCCTGTTGCAGATTGGAAATAGGTGGATTTAAAGATTGTTGACTTCTAAGAGGATGGAGAACGTTAGATGTTTGGGTATCGATCAAAAATTTTCCCCACCTATCGGCCATTGGGCAAAAGTTACACTTGGGGGATCAAATGACCAGTAAGCATTCTACATCTTATATATACCCGCCAGCCATTGATTAGATACGACTATCATCATATAATCATACATTCATCAGTTGACATTCCATTCACACGATGCTGTACTGACTAGTGAATTGAAAGCGGTGTATCGCACCCCTCAGTCCATCAACCTTTCTGCCGCCCTCCGACACTTGTCGGAAAATTGTGCAGGCAGGACGGTTCTTGGTTGCTGATTTATTGCAATGCATGGCGATCAAATGCCGATCACTCCATATCCACACAATGCTATGTCGGCGTAGCCGACTGCAAGCACGTCTCATATTCACAGCTCAGGCGCTTGACATTTAAGCGGCTTCATACATCCATAATTTACATATTTTACCACAACCTCGCAATACTTGTTAGCATACAATACAGTCAGTGGGAAAACACCGTTTATTCTCCCCTCTCACTCTCCTGCCTTATCGCAGGGATGGCTCGAGTGTGTCTCCGTCTCTGTTTCTCCTCATCAAGGTTCACCACCTCTCACACCTGCAACCCACCCTCCGGCGTACTCTCCGGAATCTGTACCTTCAATGCCGGTTCACATTCAACCTTGAATGAGTGGTCGGTGTAGGGTGGGTACCGGAGGATGATCTTCTCTTCAGCTCTGTCATGTTTTAAGAAAGGGGCATATAAGGTTGAACAGTAGAATCAAGTGCGAATGGGTCAAGACCGAGGGCAAGTTTGTAGTGTGGAAGGAGAGAGTCGAAGAAAGAGTCAGTATAACAAATTCAGTGAAGCACAGGCAGAAATAGCGCATTGACAACTCACGCAGCAGGATTATCGACAGTTGACCGCTCATATGAGAAACAGTCAAATGTGTGTTCGAGGATTTGACGACCATCTGAGAGCAGAGGGAAGGAGGAAGGAAGTTGATGGAAATGGAACATAATGATAAATTAGTACAGATTGCTGTAGGGAACATAAAATACATACATCCAGATTCTCCTACACCTCCAAATGGAAGAACTTTCACCGTAGAATGAATGAGTTATCTATCTATCCATTGCGTTCTATCTAACACGATATGACAGGACGGTAGAAACAGGTACAATATAATTCAAAGAAGTATGTACCATCCAATTGCATAAAGGTATCATTGAACATGAGGCCTCCGCTCATAGTATGTCGATGCACTATTCATAAAAGGTTCAAGTGAATCAGCATTTTCAACTCGGAGTTTTAGGGGATTGAGGAGATGGGGTAAATGAATGAATCATGAATTACCTTCGTCCTGAATCTGTTCATCCGTGGAAAAGAGGTACAGAATAAATGGGTGGCCCCTGTAAATATAAGGTTATCAAACACAATGTGCCAGCATCAAGCGTGCATGCGAATTTGAGAAAGGAATGTGACGAGTCCGAGGGGGAAAAGATAGGATTAGAATTAGGATTGCAGTGCGATGATAACCCCTCGGACGAAAGCCAAAGAAAAAGAATCAAGAACACTTGCCTCTCACTAACCCAATCACAAGCCCTCCTAATAAACCCCTCCTCCTTTTAGTCCACGATCGTCAAAATCAATCCAAACATCTCAGACTCCAACAACACATCCCCTTCCTTTACCAAAACAATCGTCGGGTCGACCTTCAACACTTCCTCATCTATGCGACCTCCCATGAGGATCTTTCCTCTCGTCTTGTCGAGGAGGCCTAATTGGGACATTTTAAGCTGAAACCATAACCAAAGCCAAAGATAAGAACACATAATAAGAACATATAATACATGTATAACGTACAACTTTGATCCTATTAAAATGTTACGAATCAATGATACGTGCATACAAATCCGACCCCAACGCGGCGCCTTGATTAGCGGGGTGCATCTCCTCGTACGCCTTCTTCAACCCTTCAATGTACTGCAGGAGAGCGGAGGGGCTGATGAGGGCATAGTCGGGTGATACACAGATCTAGATAATGAGTCAAGATGTCGAGTTTTTTTTAGTTATTCGGTCATGAGTAAAAGGTTTGGTCGGGGAGGGTGGAATGGAAAGAGGATATATGGCAGGCAACGAAGTAAATATTCCGTTTCACACTTGTAGCGCATTGTATCGTATCATATAACATTTGAGAAACGTAGGAGGTACACGCACCTGTCCACAATTTGTCACCTTCCCCCACATCGTCCTCTTCGCTGCAAGCTCCAAATCGCATTTCGGATTGACGGTCACGGGAGACTTTCCCCATAATTCGAGGGTGAGAGGGGCGAGTTGGTTAGCAGCTGCAGTGGCGATGATCTGTGCGATGATTCCGTTTCCTGTGTCGAAGACTACAAACAGCCGAAGAGGAAGAAGGGTTCGGTCATTGATAAAACAGATTGAAGGTATAGGAGATATGAGATACGTGGGTTCAATCATAGGACCACCATAACCGGAACAGCGAAACATAGACAAAACAACCTTGAATGGAATGAACTCTCGAAAAAAAAAAACTCAAAACGTACTATGATCCAATTTCAACTCCAACACCTTCGTCATCTCCGGAACACTTCCACGCACCACCCTAATCACATCCTGATCGAGAAATTTCGGTAGGAGTTGTTGGAGTAGTTGGACATGACTTCACTGAGTTTGAGGCATACGGCTGCCAAGGCACCTATCGTAGCTTAAATCTATGTTCCCAAGTTCCGAATATCATATATATGAGGATACGTGGATGGGAATCGGAATAGCATGTATGGATAGAACGAGGGGATCATTCTTGTTTGATAAAGCAGCTAAACCACAAATACGTGGAATTAGCATCCGAGCAAAAGAAAGTTCATAAAAAAAACGCACCAACAACTAATAAACAGCACTGGCCCATTCGGCGTAGGCACCACCTTGGGCTTCCAGGCCTTCCGCGCCCCAGCAAATCCACGTACCCCGTATAACTCTTCTCCCTTGCCCTCTTCAGCATCCTCCTCACTGAAACAATTGTTATATCGATCATAGCGTTGATTGTACCAATGTAGCAATTGCACGCAGGTTTTCCAAAGTCGACTTGATGGCGGGGGTGAAGGATTGGCAGTTTTCTTGGAGCATGCGGGCGAGTTGGAGGAGGAAGTTTTGGCGGTAGGGGAGAGGGAGGGATTTTAGAAAGGTCAGGACAGTGCGGAGGGAGGTATGAATCTGGATATCTGGATGAGAGGGTAATTAGTTTGAAGAAGGATAGACGAAGGGGGGAGGAATTACTGTTGAAATGTCTGACAACGGCATATCAACTGTCTGGCGAGTAGGAAGGCTTCTGTGTTGTTGTGAGTGGAGTGGTCTTCAGCCTTGCTACAGAGAAAGGATACTCGTAGGAAAGGTCGTTAAGCAAGCTCTTATATAGAGGTGCGAGTACAGTAGCCATAACGATCATGGTAGTGAATCACGACCGTTGAAAAAGTGCGTTTTACTACACAACACCATCCGGGCCGGTGACGTTTAAACGCCGACGGAGCGAATTTCCGTCCTCCTTGAGGATCTCTCTTCCTCAATCCACTTCCAATATGTTCCCTGCCTCAAACCCAGTGCCACTTGGATTTAAATGGACGGATATATATTGGGGTAGAGTACCCGAACAAGCAGATTATTCATGACTGAAGATAAGTAATAGTGATGCGAAGATCGGCGTCAGGCGAAGTTAAGAATCAAAGCAACGGTTAGAGCAACGACCCACTAGCAATCTAACAATGCGAATTTTTGATATTATATCCCAGCCTGAAGAACGGCAACGGCGAAGTACAATTGGTCAAGGCTCAAGGACCAATTCCCCACGACTACACACATCGACACTTCATAACTACTTCTATTAACGACTAGGATAAATATGTTTGGCGCAAGTCAGCCTCTTTTAAACTTGGCAACACTTGTGTATGCTCGTGTCTAATGATAACATGTGTGAATTCCACGCATGGGTATAATGGCCAAGATAGACTCCTGCTAGTGAGACAACGAAGGCGGTCAGCGAGTGCAAGTTCGACTCAAGTTCATTCTACTCTACTTCTTTTCCTCTGACTGAGGTTTAACTCATGAACTTCAGCTTTGTACCAATACTTTTGAACACCACGAAAACTGCCAGAAACCGCTTTTTCATCCCGGCCTTAGTTGACGCTTAAGTTTAGAAAGGTTACTACACTCCGAAAGATATTACCTACCTTTCCCCGTTATGTATCAATTACAGCGCCGGTATTACTGAGTGGCCAAGGTCTCACGAAAGTTATTATGTCCTGCAGCAAAGATCTATCAACGAATTCAAGTTGTTCACGATTTACTTTCAATACACTTTGTTAAAACAGTAAATGTAATGGGCAGTTCATATACAAAACATTTCCGATTCTGGTTACAAGTGAAAATGATGTACATAGCATAGCGACCTACCAACCGAAAGAAAAAAAGAGAACATAATACGGAATCGCTCACTCCAAGAAGCAATGAACAATCAGCGCACACAATAACTATCGAAGTATCTCATTTCAAACCTAGGTCCTAAATAAAAGGTTTGCATGGCCTCCTTTGCACTAGCCTGTCTTGTAGACAAAGATAGAACATACACACCGATACTGAGCCTGAGGCTCTGAGCTAGTGCAACTCTCAGATAAACCGCGCCAGAAAGTGATTGTGAGTATATATCTCCATATATCAAACAACCGCCATCGCTGTATTCCATTTGCTGCCAGACAAATTAACCGATCACTACAAAAAAAAATCCCACAAATAATAGGAAAGGTGTTCAAGCACAAAACATTTATTGAAGAGTGAAGTTTGTATTAGCTTCATATGTATTCTGACACAGGCACTGGAGCTAATACCACAATTATCATTTTATGGGAATCATTTCCTGCTGTGTTTTTTGAACAGCCTAAAAATTCCCTTGAATGCTTTATGGGAAGATTTTTTAGGTGGAGCAATATCTGAGGTAGGAGTGTCAATGTCAGCTCGGATTTCCATCAACGTTTCCATTCTGCTGATGGTATAAGGGTGCTGCTCTCCTAATGTTTACTTAGACATCTCCACAAGTGGCTCTAAGATCTGGAGAGCTTCTTGAGGTCTTCCAACTCTAGAGTATATGCCTGCCAAGATTCGCATTGCAATGAGAGTTGAAGGATGTTGCTCTCCCAGTAAGTTCCTGCACTTCTCCAATACTGGCTCTTCAATTTGCAGAGCTTTCTCATTGTTTCCAGTGTAAGAGAGGTATAATGCCAAATTGCCCAGTCTAGCGATAGTATCTGGGTGTTCTTCTCCCAGTACTGTCTTTGACAGCTCTGCCAGTGGCTCTCCAATCTGCAGAGCTTCCTCAAATTTGCCCATTCTAAAGTAGATGTTTGCCAAGGCTTGCATTTCATTGAGAGTATCAGGATGGTGTTCTCCCAAAATTTCAACTGACATTTTCACCAGTGGCTCTGAAAGCTGCAGTGCTTCATTGTATCTTCCCAAATATGAATAAGACAGTGCTAAGTTGGATATTTGTTGCATAGTAACAGGATGCTGCTCTCCCAAGATTTGCTTTGATATGTTTATCAAAGGCTCTTCAAGGTGCAGGGCATCATTATATCTTCCTAAATGAAAGTAATTCCTGGCCAAGTTTTGTATTCTGCGAAGTGTATCAGGATGTTGCTCCCCCATTATCTCCTTGGACATTTCCACCAGCGGTTCTGAAATCTGTAGTGCTTCATTATATCTTCCTATCTCTATGTAGATGACTGCCAAGTTACCCAGTCTATCTAGGGTATCACGATGCTGCTCTCCCAAAATTTCCTTTGATACCTCCACTAGCATGCTTCTAATATGCAGAGACTCTAGATACCTTCCAACTTGACGATATCTAACTGCTAAATTTTGCAATCTGGTGAGAATGTCCGGATGCTGCTCTCCTAATACTTTCTTGGACATCTCCACCAATGGCTCATCAATTTGTAGAGCTTCACTCCATCTTCCCATATTGGAATATTGGTTTGACAAGACATGCATTCCATTGAGAGTCATTGGATCCTCCTCTCCAAATGATTCTTTTGTCATTTTCAACATTGACTCTGCAAGCTTCATACCTTCCTTATTATTTCCCAGGTTGTCCAGCGCTTCTATAACCCAATTCATTTGATCTAGAGTCAGATGATGCCTTTCCCCATATTTCACCTCCAGTTTATGCCACAGTGGTTCCCACAAATCATAAGCTCTGGAATAGTAGCCACATTTAAACCACAAATAACCTATTGCCCAGTCAGTATGGAAACCTCCTGTAACATCAAAATCTGTACAGTGCGGAACTAGTGACCTTAAAAATGCCATATCTGCACCATTAATGGCAATTGCTACAATACTTTGAGCTTCTAGCTGAAAGTCTCTTTGCTTGACACTCTCAATGCTGTCTCGAATCCAGCGATGGACTAATGGATGCAATGAATATGTCCCTCCCTTTTCAATACTAATCAGAGAATATGAGCTGATTGTTTGAACAATGTTGTCCATCCAAAGTTCATCCCACTCTAATTTTTGTGATGTAAGAAATGACAAAACAGGATAGGCTGCCAAAGTCTCTACTTCTTTTTCCCATGGGAGATTATTCAATGCCCTCTGAAATAATTTTCTCAAAATCCCTTCATAGTGATAGAATGAACACAACCTCAGAAATGTTTTACATTGTTCATCCAATTTTTCCCAGCTAAGATTCCAAGTAGCATAGACTGATAATGAATATTTTTCAATGCTCTGGGGCAGGCTCCTAGTCATCAATACTTGTTGATGCTGTTCCAATCTGTGCAAATATGAATCTAAGCAGTTTTGCTGTGATATATAAGAGCCAGCATGGACAAGAGCTAGGGCAAAGTAATGCAATTTTGCTGCAATGTCAGAGGCTGTCAATTTTTGCACTGGAGTAGCCTCATGATCTTTAATAGCATGCTTCAAAAGTAATTGTATGCCATCCTCTGGTTCCATGTCCTTTAACACTTTGGACTTGATGCTGATCTGATTGAGGGTACTATTCCTCGAAGTAATAATGACATTACCATGACTAGACTGAGGGAGAAACTTCCCCAAGTCAAGGTCAGGATCATCAGCATTATCATAGAGAATTACCCATTCCTCTTGGTGCTGTGAAAGCCATCTAAGTCCAGCTTCCCAGTTGCTGAACTCACCAAGTCCATTCTTGAGAGCAATATCATAGTACCTTGCCTTGATGGATTCTTCAGAGTTTGCAATAATCATGTAGCATTGAGTAAACCTTCAAACAGAGAGAGTTATTCTTCAAGACATCCATTCTCATAATTTCAAACACCGTTACCGTCTTCTGAGTGTATTTATGAACTTCAAAGCTGTTTGAGTCTTTCCTGCTCCTCCCATCCCATAAAGAACAAATATTTTCTTTTCATGAGCTGCAGTCGGGAGAGACTTAACAAGAAAATAGGTTTCAAGCTCGGAGAGAATGTCCTTTCTCCCTGTAAAAAATAGAGAGACTGGAGTAAGGTCAGTCATGCCTGCAGTGAAACCTTTTTGTTTCTATGAGTAAATAGAATTTAGTATATCAAAGTGGAAAATTCTACCAGCTGGAACAGTTGGAACTGCATTTTCTTTAGATCTCTCTGCTTCATGTATGTTGATTTGTTGAAAAGTGGATGATGGACCAACAGTCACATATGACGCTCCAGGAAAAATAGCCCCTCTATCAAAATTTATGTTAACTTCCAACCGAATTCAAAATTTCCGGTGTGATCACTGACGAATTGTGTGTAAGATTACCCCCAGAGCTCGGCACATCTTGTTGCAGATTGGAAATAGGTGAACTCAAAAGATTGTTGACTCCTAAGAGGATGAAGAACATTAGATATATGAGTATCGATCAAAAATTTCCCCACCTATCGGCCATTGGGCAGAAGTTGAACCTGGGGATCAAACGACCGCCATGCATTCTACATCTTATATATATACCCACCAGCCATTGATTAGATACGATTATCATCATATAATCATACATTCACCACCTGACATTCCACTCACACGGTGCTGTACTGACTAATGAATTGAAAGCGATGTATCACACACCTCCAGATATTCAGTCCATCAACCTTTCTGCCGTCCTCCGACACTTGTCGGAAATTGTGCAGGCAAGACGGTTCTTGGCTGCTGAATTATTACAATGCATGGTGATCAAATGCCAATCACTCTATATCTACTCAAAGCTATACCGGTGTGGCTGAATGCAAGCATATCTCATATCCACAGTTCAAGTACTTGACATTTAAGCGGCTTCATACATCCATAATTTACATGTTTTACCAAAATCTCGCAATACTTGTTAGCATACAATACAGTCAGTAGGACAACACCATTTCAAATTATTCTCCACTCTCCTGCCTTATCGCAGAGACGACTCGAGTGTGTCTCCATCTCTGTTTCTCCTCATCAAGGTCCACCACCTCTCACACCTGCAACCCACCCTCCGGCGTATTCTCCGGAATCTTCACATTCAATCCCGGTTCACATTCGACCTTGAATGAATGATCGGTGTAGGGTGGGTACCGGAGGATGATCTTCTCTTCGGCTCTGTCATGTTTTTAGAAAAGGTGAATATGAGGTCAAACAGTAGAATCAAGTGCGAATGGGTCAAACCCGAGGGCAGGTTCGTAGTGTGGAAGGAGAGAGTCGAGGAAAAAGTCAGTACAACAAATTCAGTGAAACATAGGCCGACACGGCGCATTGACAACTCACGCAGCAGGAATATCAACAGTCGACCGCTCATACGAGAAACATTCAAATGTGTTCTCGAGGATTTGACGACCGTCTGAGAGCAGAGGAAAGGGGGAAGGAACATAATGATAGATCAGTATGGATTGCTGTAGGGAACATAAAATACATATATCCAGATTCTCCTACACCTCCAAATGGAGGAACTTTCACTGTAGAATGAATCAGTTATCTATCTATCCATCGCGTATATGACAGGACGGTAGAAGCAGGTACAATATAATTCAAAGAAGAAGTACGTACCATCCAATTGCATAAAGGTATCATTGAAAACAAGGGCTCCGCTCGTAGTATGTCGATGCACTATTCATGAAAGGTTCAAACGAATCAGTATTTTGAATGCGGAGTTTTGAGGGATTGAGGGAATGAGGTAAACGAATGAAACATGAATCACCTTCATCCTGAATTTGTTCATCCGTGGAAAAGAGGTACAGAACAAGCGGGTGGTCCCTGTAAATATAAGGTTAGAGCTTATCAAATATAATATTCCAGCGTCAAGCGTGGGTGCGAATGTGTGAAAAGAACGTGGCGAATAGGATTAGGATTAGGATTGCAATGCGATGATAATAACCCCTCGGACGAAAGCCAAAAAAAAAAGAACGAAGAAAGAAAGCCGACACTCACTCTCACTAACCCAATCACAAGCCTTCCTAATAAACCCCTCCTCGTCCAACTCCACAATCGTCAAAATCGGTCCAAACGTTTCGGATTCCAACAACACATCCCCCTCCTTAACAAGAATCACCGTCGGCTCGATCTTCAACCTTTCCTCATCCATCCGACCTCCCATGAGGACCTTTCCTTTTGTCTTTTCGAGAAGACCTATTTGGGAAATCATAAGCATAAGCAAAAGCCAAAAATATAGAAGACCCGAATATGTATGAGGTACAATTGATAAGTAATACATACCTTTAATCCTATTAAAATGCTGCAAATTAATGATATGCGCATAGGAATCCGACCCCAACGCGGCGCCTTGATCAGCGGGGTACATCTCCTCATACGCCTTCTTCAACCCGTCAACGTACCGCGGGAGAGCGGAGGGGCTGATAAGGACATAATCCGGCGATACGCAAATCTGAAGAATAATGATCGAGAGTTGTTAGTGAACTTCAGGAGTGAGGGTGGGTGGGTAGGAGGGCCGGAGAGGATGGACGGCAGGAAGCGAAGTGAAGTAAAAATTTAACACATGGGACACAACACAGTCCATCGTATCGCATCGCATCGCATCGTATTAAATCGAATCGTATTCTTATTCATATTCGCATCCAAAAAAAAATGCATTCCTATAAACAAAAACTTACCTGTCCACAATTCGTCACCTTCCCCCACAACGTCCTTTTCGCCGCGAGCTCCAAATCGCATTTCAGATCCACGATCACGGGAGACTTGCCCCCCAACTCGAGGGTGAGAGGTGTGAGGTGTTTGGCGGCTGCTGCAGCGATGATGTGCGCGATGGTTCCGTTTGCTGTGTAGAAGACTAGGGAAACGAAAAGAACAAAGGCATCAGTCGATCAAAAAGTTATGAATGAGTTAAAAAATATAGGGGGTATGAGGGTTCCGTTCAGTCATAGGACCACCGTAACCCGAAGAAAGGACACAGACAACTCGAATGGAAACTCAAAATGGAAAACTCAACACGTACTATGATCCCACTTCAACTCCAACACCTTCGTAATCTCTGGAACACCCCCACACACGACCCTAATCACATCCTGGTCGAGATACTTGGGTAACAACTGCTGGAGACACCCAGCATAGTTGGACGTGACTTCGCTGAGTTTGAGGCATACGGTGCATCCCGCTGCGATGGCACCTATCGTAGCTTGGATCTATGTAGGTAGGTAGCCAAGTTCCGAGTATAATGTATAATATATATATCATGATCATTAGAAATTGATGGGGATTATGATTATAGCACGTACAGATAAAATGAGGGGATAATTCCTATTTGACAAAAACAGTTAGCCCACAAATACGTAGAATTCGCATCTGAGCGAGGTATTTCAGTAACAATTCGTGTAGAGGCCCTGCGTAATGTGAAGTGACTTTGGTGAGTTTGTCGCATACGGTACACCTGACCGCGATGGCACCTATCACAGCTTGAATCTACCAAGATTCCATCATGATTAAACAGCGATGAAAATAGAGGGTACAGATAGAATGAGGGGATAGATCCTGTTGAACAAGACCGGACGGCATCAGCGCAAAGCAAAAAACTGAACAGAAACCCAAAAAAACTCACCAACGACTAATACCAAGCACTGCTCCTTCGGTATAGGCGCCAAATTAGGCTTTGAAGCCTTCTAAGGCTCCGGCAGATCTGGATACCGCGTATAACTCTTCTCCCTCGTTAACTCTATTAGCCTCTTTGCCGAAATAATAACCCAGTTGATCTTTCGGTCGATGTCACCGATGTAGACCTCGACGGCGGATTTACGGAGGTCAGCGTAGACGGTGGAAGCAAAGAAGGAGTAGTCTTCTTGGAGCATGCCGGCGATTTGGAGGAATTGGTGTTGACGCCAAGGAATGGAGAAGGTATCGCGGGAGGTGAAAGCTGTGTGGATTGAGGTGTCGATCTAAATAGTAGGGTGATTAGGTCCAAGGAGATGGAAGAAGGGGTAGGAATTACCTTTGAAATAACCTCCAAGGGTGTATCGACCACCTGGAGGCTAAGAATGCTTCCGTGTCGTTACGGCATCGCGATCTTAAGTATCATTGAAAATGGGAAAGACGTAGAGATAGGATAGGTCATTAAGCCCTTATGTACAGGTGCGAGTAAAAGAGCCATATATAACGATCATGGTAGTGAATGACGACGGTTGAAAAAGTGCGTTTTACTACACAAAGCCGTCCGGGCCGGTGACATTTAAACGCCGACGGAGCGACTTTCTGTCCTCCTTGAGGATCTCTCTTCCTCAATCCACATCTCATATGCTTGCCCGACTCAAACCCAGTGCCACTTGGATAAAATTGGACAGATATATATGGGGATAGAGTAACTGAAGAAGCAGATTATTCATAACTGGAAATAAGTAATGGTGATGCGAAAGTCGGCGTCAGGCAAAGTTAAGAATCAGAGCAATGGTTAGAGCAACGGCCCACGGACAATCTAATAATCGGAATCTTTGACATTATATCCCAGTTGGGCAAACGGCAACGGCGAAGTACAATCAGTCAAGACTGAAGGGCCAGTTCCTCCCGACTACACGCATTGCCAATTCATAACTTCCATTAACGATTGGAATATATATATTTGGCCCAAGTCAGCCTCTTTTAAACTTGGCAACACTTGTGTTTGCTCGTGTCTAATGATAAGTTGTGTGAATTCCACACATGGGTATAATGGCCAAGATAGACTCATGCCAATGAGATTACGAATGCCTTCAGCGAGTGGAAGGTTGTATTCAAGTTCTGTCTACTCTGCTTCTTTTTCTCTGACCGAGGTTTAACTCGTTAACTTGAGCTTTGTAGCAGTACTTTTGAACCCCACTACAACTGCCAGAAACCGCTTTTTCATCCCGGCCTCAGTCGACGCTTAAGTTAGAAAGGTTACTACACTCCGAAGGATATTATATACCTTTCCCCGTTATGTCTCAATCACAGCACCGGTACTACCGAGCGGCCAAGGTCTCACGAAAGTTATTATGTCCTGCGGCAAGGATCTATAAACGAATTCAAGTTGTTCACAATTTACTTTCAATACGCTTTAGTAAAACAGAAAAATTTAATGGACAGTTCGTATACAAAGGATTTTCGATTCTGGTTATGAGTGAAAATGATGTACATAGTATAACAACCTACCAACCGAAAAATAAAAAAAAAGAGAATATAATACGGAATCACCCACCCCAAGAAGCAATGAACAATCAGCGCACATAATAAATATCGAAGTATCTCATTTCAAACCTAGGTCCTAAATAAGAGGTTTGAATGGCCTCCTTTGCACTAGCCTGTCTTGTAGACAAAGATAGAACATACACACTGATACTGAGCCTGAGGCTCTGAGCTAGTGCAATTCTCAGATAGACCGCGCTAGAAAGTGATTGTGAGTATATATCTCCATATATCAAGCAACCGCCATCGCTGTATTCCATTCGCTGCCAGACAAATTAACCGATCACTACAAAAAAAAATCGCATAAATAATAGGGAAGGTGTTCAAGCACAAAATATTTATTAAAGAGTGAAGTTTGTATTAGCTTCATATGTATTCTGACACAGGCACTGGAGATAATACCAAACTTATCATTTTATGACAATCATTTCCTAATGTGTTTTTTGAACAGCCTAAAAATCCCCTTGAATGCTTTATGGGAAGATTTTTTAGATGGAGCAATATCGAAGGAAGGACTGTCAATGTCAGCTTGGATTTTTGTCATGTTTTGTATTCTCCTGAGAGTATCAGGGTGTTGCTCTCCTAATGTTTGCTTAGACAGCTCCACAAGTGGCTCTAAGATCTGCAGAGCTTCTTGATGTCTTCCAACTCTAGAGTATAGGTATGCCAAGGTGTCCATGGCAAAGAGAGTCGAAGGATTCTGCTCTCCCAGTAAGTTCCTGCACTTCTCCAATACTGGCTCTCCAATTTGCAGAGCTTTCTCATTGTTTCCAATGTAAGAGAGGTCTAATGCCAAATTGTCCAGTCTAGCGAGAGTATCTGGGTGTTCTTCTCCCGGTACTCTCTTTGACAACTCTGCCAGTGGCTCTCCAATCTGCAGAGCTTCCTCAAATTTTCCCATTCCAGAGTAGATGTTTGCCAAGGCTTGCATTTTGTCGAGAGTATCAGGATGGTGTTCTCCCAAAATTTCAACTGACATTTTCACCAGTGGCTCTGAAAGCTGCAGCGCTTCATTGTATCTTCCCAAATGTGAATAAGACTTTGCTAGGTTGGATATTCTTTGCATAGTAACAGGATGCTGCTCTCCCAAGATTTGCTTTGACATGTTTACTAAAGGCTCTTCAAGGTGCCGGGCATCATTATATCTTCCTAAATCAAAGTAAACCCCGGCCAAGTTTTGTATTCGGTAAAGTGTATCAGGATGTTGCTCCCCCATTATCTCCTTTGACATTTCCACCAGTGGCTCTGAAATCTTTAGTGCTTCATTATATCTTCCTATCTCATTGTAGCTAATTGCCAAGTTACCCAGTCTAGATAGAGTATCAGGATGCTGCTCTCCCAAAATTTTCTTTGACACTTGCACTAGCATGCTTCTAATCTGCAGAGCCTCTAGAGCCCTTCCAACTTGAGCATATCTATGTGCCAAATTGTTCAATCTGGTGAGAGTGTCAGGATGCTGCTCTCCCAATACTTTCTTGGACATCTCCACCAATGACTCATCAATTTGCAGAGCTTCATTCCATCTTCCCATATTGGAATATTGGTTTGACAAGGCATGCATTCCATTGAGAGTCATTGGATCCTCCTCCCCAAGTGATTCTTTGGTCATTTTCGAGTGGGACTCTGCCATCTCTAACGCTTCTTTATTTCTTCCTAGTCTTTCCAGAGTGCTTATAACATTAATCATTTGACTTAGAGTCAGAGGGTCCACATTCCCATATTTCTTCTTTAGTTGATGCCACAGCGGTTCCCATAAAACATAGGCTCTGGAAAAGTAACCACACCGAAACCACAAATGACCCATAGCTCTATCAGTGTGTGCATCCTCTGTAATTTCAAAGTGAATACAATGAGGAACCAGTGACCTAAAAAAAGCAAAATCTGCATTTTCTATAGAAAGTGCTACCACACTTTGAGCAGCTAGCTGAAAGTATCTTCGCTTGACACTCTCAATACTGTCTTGAATCCATCGATGAACTAATGGATGCAAAGAATATGTCCCTCCCTTTTCTATACTGATCAGAGAATATAAGCTTATTGTTTGAATAATGTTGTCCATCCAAATCTCATCCCAATCCATTCTTTGTGAAGTAAGATATGATAACAAAGGGTAGCATGCTAAAGTCTCTGCATCTTCTACCCCTGAGAGATTATCCAATGCCCTCTGAAATATCTTTCTTGAAATCCCTTCATAGTGATAGAATGAACACAACCTTAGAAATATTTTGCACTGTTCATCCAATTTTTCCCAACTGAGATCCCAAGTAGCATAGACTGATGAAGGATACTTTTCAATGCTTTGGGGCAGACTCCTAGTCATTAGCACTTGCTGGTGCTTTTCCACTCTGTCTAGATATGTATCTAAGCAGTTTTGCTGTGATATATAAGAGCCAGCATGCACAAGAGCTAGGGCAAAGTAATGCAATTTTCCTGCAATGTCAGAGGCTGTCAATTTCTGCTCTGGAGTAGCCTCATGGTCTTTAATAGCATGCTTCAAAAGTAACTGTAAGCCATCCTCTGGTTCCATGTCCTTTAACACTTTGGACTTGATGCTGATTTGTTTCAGGCTACTATTCCTCGAAGTAACAATGATGTTACCATGACTAGACTGAGGCAGAAACTTCCCCAAGTCAAGGTCAGGATCATCAGCATTATCATAGAGAATTATCCATTCTTTTTCATGCTGTGAAAGCCATCTAAGTCCAGCTTCCCAGTTGCTGAACTCACCAAGTCCATTCTTGAGAGCAATATCATAGTAACTTGCCATGATGGATTCTTCAGAGTTTGCAGTAATCATGTAGGATTGAGTAAACCTTTGAATGGAGAGAGTTATTCTTCCAGACATCCATTCTCATAACTTCAAACACTGCTACCTTTTTCTGAATGTATTCATGAACTTCAAAGCAGTTTGAGTCTTTCCTGCTCCTCCTATTCCATAAAGCACAAATAGTTTCTTTTCCCGAGCTTCAGTAGAGGGGGACTCAACAAAGAAATAAGTTTCAAGATCTGCGAGAATATCCTTTCTCCCGGTAAAAAATGGAGAGACTGGACCAAGGTTGGTCATCCCTGCAGTGAATCCTTTTGGTTTCTGTGAGCAAATAAAGTCTAGTATATCAAAATGGAGGATGCTACCAGCTGGGGCAGCTGAAGCTGCAATTTCTTTAGATCTATCCGCTTCATACACGTTGGTTTGAAAAGTGGAGGATGCGCCGAAAGTCATGTGTGATGCTCCAGAAAACATAGCACCTCTGGAAAGATTTACGTTAACTTTAAATTGTTACAATATTCAGCGTCAGTACTGACAAGTAGTGTGTAGCAGACGCCGGAACATTTTGCTCCAAACTGGACATACTTGAAATGGGACCTTGATCATTCCTAGGGGGATGGACAACATTAGATATGATTGCATCGATTGAAATTTTTGCCACCTATCGGCCATTGGGCGAAAGCTAAACTTGAGGATCAAACAGTCAAACAACCGCTAAGTCTTCCACTTATATATACCGCCAGCCCTCGATCCAATATAATTATCATTATGTGATCAAAGATCTATCATTTGACATTCGATTCACACGCTGCTGTACTGACTAGTGAATTGAAAGCAATCATGTATCACACACCCCTCGATATCCAACCAATCGCCCTCCTGCAAGTGCCTGAATGCTATGTGATTTCCCAAAAGTGTCGGAGGTGGCAGGTTTGTGCTTGCAGGACGACCCTTTGCTGCCGACTTATCGCAATTGGCAACATAGCATGGCGATCAAGTGGCGATCACTGGATGACTTCCCGCTGCAATTAAATGTTCGAATGGCAGAGCCGAGGAAGATGTCAAATTCGATTAATCGGCCGGTTTATCATCTTAACATTCCCGTAGAAATTTATTTGTACCTAAGTTCACATGATTTTGTTGATCTTACCACTGCTGAGTCACGTTCATGCACCTAGTCCCTCTCACTCTACTGCAGCATGAAGGAGGAGGAATAGAAGACATAGAACAGTTCAACCTCCTGATCTTTGTGGAAAAACCCCAAGCTGAGAGGCAGGTGGATGAGGAAACCAGGTGGAGGAAGACCAGGAGGAGGAAGACCAAGAGGCAGATACCTGTTGAGGCCGAGATTGAGGCCAGGCATGTGCAGTAAAATGCTGGAGAGTAGGATTCTATCGATATGCTTTATAGTACATGTATACACTCCAATTCTGATAATATTTTACACATTTTGTTCAGAGATTGAGTGCTCTGCGAGCATACATCGCTCTCCATGTTCAATGTACTGACCCGCTTTCTGAGCCGCCGTCGCTGGTTGCCATCACAGGTTGCATGTGCACATGTCACCTGGATCCCCCAAAATGGCCATTTCTATTTGAAATGACAGCTTACAACAATCTACGAAGGGGTCCTGACCCCTTCGTAGATTTAAAGTTTACAACACGTCTTGAATTTCAAATACTAGGTGTCCGGACCTTCTTCCGAGCTTTCCGAGTCGATTAATTGTAAGATTTTTGACAATTAATGCCTCACTCAAAGTTATGCCGTAGTGGCCGAGTGCATACATCCGTAAATTACACATATTGCCTGTTGCAAAATCATCTGGAGGTCCTGATATTTTTTCTCTATTTGCTTGTATTTGCTTGCCTCGCGGGCCAGACCCAAAGCCCTTCCCCAGAAAAGCAAGTCAACCACTTGCTTGTCCTTGCAAATGATTGAACGGGGTGTTCAGTGAAGTTTTAGAAGGCGGCCTTGCGCCTAGGCTCCAAAATATATTGGGAAACAAATACACACAAATACGCACAGAAATTTCCGAACCTCTAGATGTTTATGCAACAGGCAATACCAATCTCGCAATGCTTCTTACCCTACGGTCATTCTCTCCCCAAACTTAACATTCACATGTGATTCACACTCCACTTTGAAAAAATGGTCGGTGTAGGATGGGTACCAGAGGATGGTCTTCTGTTCGGCCCTGTTAAGCTTTTTTCGAAACTGAATATGAGGGCGAATAGTGGAAACAAATGTAAATGGGTTAGCACTCGCAAGCAGGTGTGCAGTAGTGAAGGAGAGTCGAGGAAAAATCCCGTATAACATATGAAGTGTAGGCTGAAGAAGCGACAACTCACATAGCAGGAATATCAACAGTCGACCTCTGGTACGAGAAAAATTCAAATGTCTTTTTGAAAATTTGACAGCCATTTGAGGGTATAGGTATGAAAGGGAAGGGCGGGGGTATGAAAGAGACGGAGGCGGAGCAGAAAATACAATGAACATCAGAGTCTTCCTTAACGAACCCAATGTCTCAGCGTCAACTGTGTTGTGTGGGTGGGAATGTGTGAAAGAATGTGGCGAATCCGAGAGGAAGGGAA
>KN834824.1:243740-268313 GCA_000827265.1 Collybiopsis luxurians FD-317 M1 | reverse complement strand
AGAAAGCGATGGTCCATGAATGAGTAAGATGGCAGTTGAATCCTTCATACTTACTTGGCTAAAGTACACATAATATCAAAAGCGACTTGAGGGCAATTTCATAGCAATTTCACCGAACTCACCGACTATTGTCATTTTTCCCCTATCGATTCTCTCAAAAAAGATATTATCTCTATCTCGTATAATATTAAAACCATTAATTAAAGACATCCATATCAAAGTACAGCCCAACAGCAGCGATAAGAGAGCTGCGCAGAGAATCAACGTTGTTGTTTCCTAATTCAGATGGCTGGAACCGACGCAGCCGCTGCACGCCGCTTGGAGCTAAATATAGAATGGCTGGGCTTGGCTTGGCGTGACTTCGGCTTCCAGCCGAAGCCGCGCCATTCCAAGCGAAGCCTTCGGAGCACTACAGGCTCCATCCAAATATGGTAATTTTTTTATCCTTTATGATTTGAGAGCAGGTGGTTTACAGCTGGTTGATGCCAAAGTTTTCCAATTATGTTAGTCACCTCAGAGGGAAAGTGCATCCCAACCCCAACCATTAAATGGCGCAGTTGGGCTGAGAAGAATTAGGCATCCTGTTGGCATCCATTAGGGCGGCACTCAAAATTTGGTTGAAAATAGCTCACCGGTGAGGATATTAAGCAAATAGAATGCAATTATGTAATTGAAATAGAAGATTATCTATGAACTGCAAAAAATTACTAGTTCTATCCTATATAACAGCAAATATATTATTGTCGGCCATATAACCCCGTATATGGGATGGGTACAACCCATACCTGTACCATCCTAACCAATTTAACTCCCAAATACAGCTGTAAAAAGTACAGGTAACCCTGTATCTGTGCCATATTAAATACAGATGTACCTGTATATGGGTACAGTGACATGCCCTAAGAATAGTCAATTCCATAAATATCCATTTGACCATTTTGATGGGTGTTTCCTATATCCAAATTGATAGATAGATAGTTTAAAATGAATATTTAGTGTATCCAGCCATTCTTATATATAAAGTACATGGTTTAGAATAAATCCTCAGTGCATTTGACCAGCACTTTTGCTATTGGTACCAGAGTTTTGATGATTTTTCCAACTGCCCAAATAAGTCAAAGCAATGATTTTTACATCATTAACACCCACTGGAGCTGGGCAGCTACAGCTTTGGCATACTGCAATGCAAATTAAATGGGTATATGGGTGCCAACAGCTGTACTGTATGCCATCCTGTAACAGGCAATTTCTGTCAAAAATGTGGGCTGTCACTGTATATGGTTATGGTGGCAATCCTTAGGCTTGAATATTTGACTACAAATGCAATTTCATTATTTTAAATATAGCAGCAAAAAAATGAAATAAAAATGAAATTTCAAGATTAGTACACCTGCAATTGGAACACTGAGCTGTTCAATGTTCAATGCTCAAAGATACTCACATATTGGACTTACACTCCAGTCCCTAAATTTGTTAACTTGTGGCTATTCCGAACTACTTACCATTCATCATTTGTGGCAATTGAATATGTTTGTCTATTTTCATTTGAGTATGAATGAACCATTTTGGGTGGGTGAGCATGCATGAACTGTCTCAGCTAAAGAATGATCTCAGAAAAGCAATCTCTAAGGGTAAGATATTTGGAGAAAAGAAGAGTTGGTTGAGGATCATTGACATTTTTTTTTAAAGAACTTGCCTACTTTCATATGAAGATACTGAAAGGTGAGCAGACAAGCAGTGACAGTATTTACATGAATTTCTTTTTAACCTATCATTATTGACTATCATTTCTCTTAAACATAGAAGGCCATGAAAACCTGTGAAAAGTAGGGTGGTTTATAACAGGTCATTGAAGGAAGGATAGCCATATAGAACATTGAATGGGGAATGGGAAATGGTCATTTGTAAAATAAATTTGGGATTTAATGACAACTCAAGCAATGACCATGGCCAAGATAGGTACACATGGCCAAGATGGGAGATTAGGATAGATGGCCATATTGTGAAAGAATGAGCATAGCAGGAAGGGGAAGGGCAAAAGAAATGGACTGGGGCATAACAGAATGTTGCTTATGGCAATGATATTGACATTTTGGGCTTGTGTTGTATTTTTTTAATTCTAAAACTTTCTAATAATTCTGATTGAAAACAACTATTGAATTGGACACAAGTTAATTAGTACAATCCTATCCAGTGATTAGTCCTGGACCATTTTCAAAGCAACTCCCCTGCCTTCTTATAGAGCCCTAGAATCTGCATCCAATTCCAAACAGAAATAAAAGCCCAACAGTACAAAATGGCCCAAGTTTGACCCATGTAACTAACTGACTTTTGGATTCTTGTCATTCCACTATTGCCACATTCAGCAGCACTAGAATTGATATGAGTCAATTCAGCATTTACTGCAGAATATGTTTTCAGAAATGCAGCAGGGGAGCATTTGGTATGACCAGGAGCATGAAACCCATCAATCAGAAACTGAGTGTCAGCAAAGAACTCAGGTTCTCGACTCCAGCAATAAGGTCCTAGGGCACAAGCAAAGTCATATACCACCCTAGATGGTGCCTTTGGCCATCTTGTGATTATTGCTGAAAAAACATCATTGCGCCCCTCACCAACAGGAATACAGTGAAACCCATAGCAGATGCTATGGGTACACCAACAAGCCATTATTCCTCCAGTCAGATGTTTTTGTGAGTAGGTTTCATAATATTTCTGACATGATCCAGTTCTTTCCTTGTTTATATCTGCTTTACCATCATGAGGCAGCTTTGGATATTGAGGACGAAGTTGGATTTGTGGCAGACCATAACAACAACCTGTCTGTGGAAGAAGTTGAATTTTCCTGAGCTAAATGTACTTTTAGAGAGAGATATCACATACCTTTTTCCAGTCCTGAATTTCTGACTTCCTCTGATCCATTGGTGTGGAATAACTGGGAAGCTGGCAAAGAGGTTCTTGATTTGAGGCAAGCAGGCTATCCATTACTTCTTTACCACGACAATACATCCACCCAATAACACCCAAAGTTTCTGAAGCATATTTTCCTTCTCAAAGATGTTCAAGCTTAAGAATTGTATATAAGGCTGGAACTGCAAGTAAATCTTGGAGCATGTACTGGTTAGGATTGTGAAGGAAGATTTTAACTTGATGCAAAGTTGATTGTGCCATCATTTGCATAGTAGATTCTTCTGCTGCAAGCTAAGATCATAATGATTTTCAGAAAGCTGAATATGTACTTTCCACTATTACTTACAATCTGGAATAAAGCCAAATACTCCTTCTGGGGGCCCCATTTGTTGTTTTGAATGGCTCCATGGCCAAGTCGCCAACCAAACATATCACGGAGATGAGGGCAGAGAGAATTAAGCCATGGATATAATTCTAGCTGTAATATTTTGGCATGTTCTAACTGAGCATTGAGTCCTGCCTCATAGTTCTTTTGGTCAGAATCCAACCCTCCATCAATGAGCCAGTTCTGAAGTTTCTTCCTCAAAATTGCATCCTGAAGCCATTCTTGCCAAGGAACTGATTTAATTAGGCGCTCCTGGGCATCTTTGCAAATGACTGTTGGAGGAGAAAGTTCATTATTAACATGTTTCCGTCCAAATGCAATGGAGACACCATCCCAGATAATACTGTCAGGGAAGTCTCCACAACTTGGGCATGATTTGTCCCCTTCAAACTGCACAAGCTGGATATAAGCAAACCAGACTGACCAAAAGAGCTTCCCACCCACAAATGGAATAGGGGGTTGCATCTCATCATATTGTCAAGCAATTGTATTCACCCAAGGCTCAAAAGGGGTCTCAGAACTGCTGAATGCACTGGTGTATTCATTCAACAGTTCATGTGTAAAGATAGTGGAATTATTGAAGTTGAAAAGCCCCATATCTCGTGGTTCTGGGCCTATGTAGCGGCGTCATTCTGGGGGACATCTGGGGCATGGCTGAAGCTGAATCTGAACCAAAAACACTTGTGTCAGGGTGTAAATGTAACAATCATGAGTGATTATTGTTCCAAGAGGGTCAAAGAATGCCCTTTCACCATCTAGGCATGGACAAGAAGCTTGCCCTGATAGCTGAATGAGGGATGGAGGCTCTCGTAGTGGTGGAGGTTGTGGGTAGATCTCTGTCTCATGTGGGAACATACACCATCTTGGAGGCAGTACTGGAAGATATGATACTGCTCGCAGGGATTTCCAGGAAAGAGGTTTGCTTGATGCTGGGGTGGGCATTAGGGCTCTGAGGTAATATTAACTAGCAAGTCTACCACTCACAAATATTGTCATTGCCTAATTCTTTCATGCTCTCAATACTATGATCACCTTTCATAAACTTTTGGGCTGCAAGAATGTGGGCACATAGTGGTCCCTCCTTATTCTGGCTTGAACAGGTCCAGTTGCCATCCCCAGTATCGGAACCTTCATGTTTTACAATAGCCAGCTGTGATATTCCAACAAAATTATTCAATTTGCACACTGAAAAGAGATGGATAGCTTGATTTCCCTCAAAGCCCAAATTCTCTTTGAGAAAGAGAACAACTTGGGGACATTCTCCTAGAGTGTCCCTTGAGATGCAGGACTCCATGTTGTAGGTATAAACTCACCTTCTGTTTTTTGAATTGTGTCTTCAAGTTCATTTTCATATAAAGAAAAAAACCGTTTGTGGAAGCATGTCCATGCTCCAGCAGGACATAGACAAAACATACAGCACTGTTGTGACTGTTCTGAGACCTCAAAATGATACCAATGTTTCTGGTATGTCATTAAATCAGTTATCTACATGAGCACAGTAAACAACTCACATTCCCTTGCCCTTGCTCCTTTGCCCATCTCTCGACTGCGAACAAGCCAAGGTGGAGTTGTACGAACCCTACACATTCATATTGAACAGCCTCAGCATATCTCCAAAAATCATCTGCACTTTCAATGTCCATGCCCTCAGGTTGAACTTCAATGTCATCAGCTTCATCTGTGGTTCGTGGGTCCCTAGACTCCTCCTCCAATGCGCCGGTATATACAGAGTCAGTGGTGGGCAAACCCTCCAAGTCTCCCTGACACTTGTGCTTGGGCACTTTCCCTTCCTGCCGGGCACTTGGGTAGAGCCAAGTTTGAGGTCTTTTCTGAGGACTCGGTATGCCCAGTTCTTGGTGTTTGGATACCTGACGACCAGGATGAAATATTGGCTCAAGTTTGAAGTCGGTACTTCGTAGAGATGGTAGAGGCAGGGGACTCTCTGTACGCTCTAATGGAAGAGACATAGGTATAGCACGTTCACCCATAAAAACCACGCGGTTCTTTACTGCTGAGTAAGCAGAGCGGACTATAAAAGGGTCCCTGAGGCAGCTCTTGTTACTCTATCATGGGTCGTTCCCCTAGGAAATCCACCAAGAAGGTTTCAGGGAGCAGATCTTCTAGAATAAGCTCCTCTCCAAGCAAGACCCCATCTGGCAACTCGCCTTCTAAACGTACTCCCTGACCCAAGCAAACCCTCCTTAAAACAGGACCAAAAACACCAGTTAAAGTAACCAGGAAACTGCATCACTGCAGACAATGTGTAGGGTCACCACTCATCACCTCCTCTGATTGTCTGCACAGCAAAATATACAGTGAAAAAGTATGTTTTATTCTTGTGATATGTTGTTATTTGTGCATACTTACTCATAACACAGTACTGTTCTCTGGTAAATGCAGGGATATCCATTGTGCCCAGCACCCCATTTGCTCAGCTAGAGGAGCTCGCCCAGCAGCTTACTACTGAAGGGTCTGCTGTTGTTCATGAGCCCCCTGTTCTTCCTGAAGACAAAAGCTCTCCTGGCCAATGACATGATGATACCAACTTCTGGAACACAACCTCTAGCACGACGGTAGATTTTTTTCAAACTCCTTCGAGCTCACAATCCGGAGGAACATCATTATTCAATCCTTTCATTACAGCGAGTCCACAAAATATTAACAGCCCCAGTTCTGCTCAACCACCATCCACTCGTGCTCATAGGTTGAATGCTGCAATCTCTGAATGCCAAGCTATGAGGCTATTGCCACTTCCACCCTCAAGTCCATTAAGGGAGGCTCAGTCACAGCCTGATTCATCTTCTCCAATGAGGCAACCAAGGGAGGCTCAGCCACAGCCTAATTCATCTTCTCCAATGAGGCAACCATCTTCTCTAGCCTCTTCCACCCCTTTTCTGTCATCCTCACCCACTAAGCCCCGCCGCTCTCAGGCGACTCAGAAAGATCCATTATTTGGACATGTCCGAGGGGCAGCCAAAGGGTCTCAGCTGTGGAGTAAGTTGGCTCTTTCATGTTAAATGTACTCCAACTCAATCTAATTTATCTTCAACCCTTTCAGATATTGTCAGAGATAAATTAATTCCTGCGCCTCAAACCAAAGTGTCTGAGTCAACTCGACGATACCGCCGCAAAATCAAAAAGATAATATGCCGCGTAAGTGTTGTATACACCATGTCCAGAGCACCTACTGAAGTATTTCAGTGTGAACGGCTTGGAGAAGAGATGGGGTGCTGGCTGTACCTCGCTGCGCAGCATCCCAACACACACAAAAGTTTCGCTCATTTCACATCCTGCTGCCTTACATTGGACTGGATACCAACCCTTGACACCCTTCATAATGAAACAAATAAGCTCTTTATTTCTCTTCAATGCTCATGTCGGAGTAACGCAGTGGAACTCTCTGCTGATTTAATGGCCAAGGAAGCAGCTTTGTCTGTCACTCTAGCTGAGACAATGAATCTTCGTGCCAAAAACCAGCAGCTGGAAGAACAGCATCAGAGACTGCTCCAAGAGGCTCAATATAATGCTAAGTTGTTGCAGGAATTTGAGAGCGCGCAGCAAGGAGATTAGTTACATACATTACTGGGAACTTGATTGTACATCATAGTGGTACTTACCGGAAAGTACTTACTAAAGTTAACATGCCGCAAGTGAAAAGCCATTCAAAATGCTACTTAGTCTTACTACAGGATATATTGAATCCTCGGTCAGGGATTCAGTTACGCACAGAGCATGTGTACGTTTACCTTTTTACTTTCAACCACCACCTTGACTTCCTCACTCTCTTTCCTCTCCAATACCGTTACTACTAGAACTAGGTCTCGCACCTACTAAGTAGTAATATTTCATGTAAATTAGCTCTCAATGAGCTCTTTTTAATTAGAAAAAATTACACCCCAAGTGACTCTTCGAAAGCAATTTTCTTCTGAAGTGGAAGGAAAATTTGGTGTGACATTGAGGCTCTCTGAGATTGGGCGGTGGAATAATTTTAGTATCATTGGTGAGTACATATCTTGGATCCATCCTCCCGTAGTTCTTTTTTTTTTTCCTGCTCGTTTTTCTCCATTCTACCCTTTTCATGACAGCCTACCTATGTCTTGGTCTCTCATTGGTGGACCTATGTTCAGGAGGATGGGGTACATCTTGACAGCATGCTGGGCATTGGGGGTTTTAGGACTCCTCCTCCAGGTTAATACATTCGCCCTCACCCCCACTATAGGTTGGAGTTGGAATTTCGAAGTGCATAATTATGTCAATTGGTTGGTGAATACTGAATGATGTACTTCCATGACATTCTTGGTGTCTTTACCTACTTGACAGCTCTCCTTTGTCATTGCATCTGGGCCTTAGAAGGTTTACCCTGCATGGACATGAATAATAACCTATAATGCCCTTTGACGCTTCCGACAGTGTTTGCCTGTTAGTGTTTCCATTCATTAGGTCTAGGAGATCTCCACCCTGCATAATGAATGGCCCTGATTCCCGCTCACTATTCTGATTCATGTTCAACCTCATGCAGGCTCGCTTAGTGCTGTTGACCCCATGCATTTACTCAGAAAGTTGTGCAGGTTTCTATACTCTCCCGATTAGCTCCTCTAATCAATCCTTTGATTCAGATTTCTTGTCTATCTCTGAGGGATCCTGACAAACCCCAGCACGTTCGACAAGATCCAACCTGTATGACTCATTTCACTGCTCTGCATCAGTCCAATTTCTGCGACAAGCATGTTCTGGACAATGGGAGGCTTTAGGTCCCCGGTATATGCACAAATTGATGATTGTGACAGCAAATTTGATTATGGCAAACATGCTCTGTGGGCGGTAGAGTCCAGCAGATCAAGGCGACCTCACTAATCTCATTGCAACAGCAATCAAGATCACGGACTATGATTCAATTCTAGTCAGAGACAGGTTTGTTGAATATGGACAGTACTACACACTTGGAATGCATTTATTTTGCTGTATTCACTGTATTCTAACAAATCACAATTTGAGGTTCAAAGTAGGTCCCCACGTTTGCCACGGAAGACATTGAACAGTTTCATTGTCTCACTTTGGCTGTTTCTGCTCAGTAGGGAATATACGGCTCTGATGCAAATTTACCGGTCAGGTGAGAGGAGTTATTCATCCTTTTTGGCTTACAAAAAGTCTCGTAGTGTCTAGCACCAATAAGGAGACCCTCTCATGAGAAACTCTTAGCATTATAGATATCCCATTTCTATCTGTGACAGAAGAAAATGACATACTTCAGGCCGGTGGGTGTCCTGGGCATCTGCTTTCTTAATTTGGCACTATGTAATCAGGTGGTTATTAAATGGGAGTATCGGACAGACATTTTTACTCAGAAGATTTTTTTATGAGTCTTCAAGAATATAGAAACCATTGGCACTCTTTTACTACTTGAAATATGTATGTAGTGCTTGTCCATGTGCCATTTAACATTTAACATCTGCTACATGCTGGCAGAGCAAGACAATCAGGTAAAATGTCGCTGATCACAATTTTTTTCATTCTACCATGGAATCAGCCTTAGACCAAGTGTCAATAGTACACATAAGCAACGCTCATGAAGAAGGCTTCTTTGTATCCTGGACTCTTGTACTCGCCAGTATTCAAAATGAAGACAACAAATTATGTGCAAGAATAGTTCTTGGAGACCATTGCAGGATAGCAACTCTAATGAGTACTCTTGATGAATTTGGGTGGTGATTTTATAGCTACTTGAGCTTTTTGAAGATAGTATGGAGGCTTTGAAATCGCATGTCTTTTGCATCCAACATGCAATAGAAATAAAGGTGAGTTAATGATAGATGATGGCTCAGTGGTACCCTTCTAGTTGAAGTGAAATTCCTCTACAGTACTTCTGCGATTCCGCACACTAATTTATTTTGCACATGAAGCACTGTGGCTAGCTTGTACCACATGGAACAAGTTCATGGTGGGCATGGCTACCGTAGTGGTTAGCCACCATAATAGTTGGTGAGACTTTGGGGCAACCAGAGCTGGCGACTTGTGGCGACCAGAGTTGGCAACTCCATGGTGACCAAAGTTGGCGATTCAGTGGCAACACAGTGACAACCATGGTTTCAATTTGTTCTGCTTCAAGTCTGTCAAAATCTCTCTTGGGAAATGATATATCTTTGCAAAGTAAACAATTTCATTCGTATTCCAGGCTTGATACACTAAACGCTACAAGATTTAGCTACTTTTTTGGAACATTTTGAAAAATGTAGGTTAAGTACTCTACTACCTGTCCTAAATTGTACAAGGTGCAAGAAGTTTCTTTCAAGAACATGAGCAGTTCAACCGCTGAAGGATTGTCTTCTAAATCATCCAGCATATTGTACCAGTCCATGTACAATTCCCATCCAGAATGAATGCAGTTTTCAACCTGCTCATATCTCCAGGTTAGAGTTCCTGTATATCTCTGCATCTTTTGTGTAATCCTCATTAGTCTGTCCATTCTAGTGCGAAGCTTCAACATGCACCGGTATATTGTTTCTGTAGACAGACTCGAACTTTGCAGAACCCATAATGTTGAATCGCCCCAACTAGGTTGAGGTATTTCCATTTGAGGCGCTATTTCAAACACCAACCTGGCCCTACCACTGCTGAGAGCTTGTTGCATGGTGCACAGGCTCTTAAAGAAGTGCCAAATATTGAGATTGTCAGAAGTTGCCAAGTTACCAATGTAACAGTCCAGAAAAATGTGCAGCTTGCTTGAGAGACATCCCCCTGACAAAAGGTTTGTCAAAAAATGTTGTACAAGCTCTGATTTCAGGACTGGATACTGTGGCACAGAATGAATTATCCAGTCATTGATACTATTGCAGAGGGTTATGAACTCCTGGTACATGGGGACAGTATGATTGTCATGCTGAAGAGATGACAATTGAGGACCATTTGGGGAAGGAGGAACCACTGTCAATGATTTGCTCTCTCTAGCTGCGGCTGCTTATTTTTGCCTGTACTCTCTCGATTGAGCCTGACATTCCAACTGATGACTAACTCACCAGGAAGAATAAGTGAGTCCATTGACATTAGTCAGAAGAAGAGGGAACTTACTTAGCATAATACTGGGAATGTTTGGTCTCCTTGGAGGGGCGCATTTCTGAGTGTAATGTTGCTTCTTGCTTTGCTATGTGTGAAAACAGGATAGACTGGTAGATCATTCAGGGTAAGTTTACTAGAATTGGACTACACAGCCCAATGTTAATAATTACAAATAATCATTCAGTTTCTGAAAATCTAGATTTGACTTCCCAACATACAAGTAAAAGCCATTGCCGAAATGTACTTTTTGGTTTCCCCAGAAATATACATAAGGTAGTACATTTCTCAATGCTCTGGAAAGAAAACAACGCCATCATGCTGGAAGACTCGATGGATATATTAGTCCCGATCTTGGAAATGCCACCCTCGACACTCATTCCTTCTGGAGAAACTGAGAAGAATGCATTGATGCACCTCTTTGTCTTACTCGGGAACAGAGACTTAATGAGGCTCCATTGAGTATGTTGGGGGATGCGGATTCTGATTGACCTGTACATGGCTGAAAAATTGGATTTCAAGGTGAACTTGGCCGTCTACCTAGGTACCTCTGCTCAAGCTCGACGATTTCAAAAACATCAGCACCATCTCAGGGCTGTAATATCTGGTGCCTGGTCCTACCTTTTTCTTCGAGGCACTGCCACTGTGGCTCCAAGTGTATGTCCACTGGATGTTTTTGTGGATCATCTTCTAGTTCCGGATCTCGCAAAGGTCTTGCGCCCAATGGGTTTCCAGTACTGCTCTGTACAGTGGGAGCTCCTACCTGATCATCGGCAATGCTTCGAAGAAACTTTCATGTTGAGGAACTCTTGGGCTCATGGTTCTACGGAGGGAGCCTTAGTGTATTGCTTTATGAATAAGGAAGTGTTAGTTCAAATTTTCAGTGCTACGCATGGAATCCTCAATGCCATTTTTGAGCAGCAATCTAGTGAGTATAATCCACCCTCCCTTGATACCAGGCTCTATACTGATATGGTTGCAAGCAATGATGCATAATCTCATCACCGCAACTGATGCTTGGTGCATTTTTCCCTCCTCGACTTTTGACAGCTTGGATTTAGCCCCTGTGATCACTCATAAGACCTTCAATTTCATCACAGGCGGCAGCCGCAGTTCTCTTGGAGTGGATATATCCTTCTTTTCTGGGGCCCCCAGGAAAGAGTTTCTTATTGGACCACACCAGTTTGGGGATGCATCAATGTGGAGGTACCATTTGGCTCCGACCTTGACAACTAACAACAACAACCTGACATCTTCTCTTCAACTTCATGGGTGGTCCATGGTGTATGGGGCTGCAAGGTTCCAGCTAATTTACTGACTAACAGACTGTGGGTTTCTCCCAGAGGAGTATTGTATGCCACGCTATATTGACATTATCATTAGAAGTTACGAAGAGATTGCTAATGAGTGAGTACAATTTGCTCACTTTGGATAACAGTGACTGAGACGTTTTTAGACATGGTGACAATTGGCTAATTGACTTGGCTACTGCGTGCCATGTAAGAAACAAAACAGTATTGGCATAAATATCTTCTATGTTTGAAAGGTACCCCCTATGTCTGTGTGAGACTCGAACTATGTAGTAGCCTTTCTTACAAGTCATAATCCTCGTTGAAAAAAAAAGTACTTAGAATAAAGATTAGCAGATATTCCCTGTTTCTGGGGTTAGGCAAAATAAATTTACTCTAAAATGATGAGGGATTAGTAGTTCCCCACTTGGACACTTTAAAAGACCATGGAGTCAGTATTTTCACTCACTCTCACCTCCTACGACCCTCAAACTATTACTGCAAATGCCCAAAGTGGAAAACAAACTGACTTATCACTGCCTCATTCCAAAAGGAGATAGTCATTCAAAGCATAGAAAAACTCCCGCACTTGCAAATGCATACATAGAAGGGCAGCACACATCGGCTCGGGAGTTTCATTGGGTCAGGAGATCTAGGTGACTCCTTACCAAACCATTTGTTGACTGTAAGCCCTGAATTTCCTAATATAGCACTTACAGTGATATCTATTACTTTAGATACTGAATACTGAAAAATTTTCAACCCAAGCTTGGATTCCCACTGCCACTATAGATTTTCTTCCACGACATGTTCGGGATTTCGAGTCTGGCAGGGTGGAAGGAATGTATTTATGCTGCAGTATCAGGGTATCAGAGTCTTGTGGGGTGTGTTGAATCGACGGGGTCTAGCTTTTCAACAAGTACGGCGATTTACAAAAAAGGGCATTCGGTCTACACTCATACCTATGATATATCAATGAGTACCAATATTTGCCACAGATCCATTATTTGAATCATGAAATTGAACTAGTCAGAATGTTGCACTGCACGCATGATTCATACTCTACCCAAGATCTCCATCTCACAATTTCCAAAAATGGAATCAAGTAGCTTGTACAAAAAGGGTAAACTGGGTGGCATTATTTGCTGTCACAGATATTTCCACCATGACCTGTACGGTGTCCAATTTCTGTCAGGAATTCGACTTACCTTATCTTTCAGCCCCAACAAATATTCTCAATCCACAACTACAAATTGAACAAGAAATTGCTCAACTGGAAAGTCAGATCAATGTGCAAACCCTGAAACTAGCAACTGCTTGGTGCAATAATATCAAACAAATCCAATGGAGCATCACCTCTCGCCAGGAAAAAGTGGAGAAGTTCAAGCTTGAACTTGCTCAAATTTGCAAAAACAATTCTTCCACAACAGAGACAGAGCAGGGCGGTGGGTTATTTTATACTGGTTTCGAGAGTATCAGACCTCACCTCTCCTGTCTCGACCTCAATTGACAGTGAAATTGCGTCAGGCTAGTCTGTCTTTGGAACTGTCAGGATTTAACAGTACGTAGGTCTAAACCTGTGGACACTTGTTCTGAGTCACTCATAAACCGCAGCTAGTGGAGAGGAGCATGTTAGTGAAGTTGACATTGCATCTCCATCAAAAGGAACACAGTGTACATTTTCTTCTTCTATGTTCAGTGGCCCCACTTGACTGCGAGCAGTAATTGAGGATCCAATGTCTGAAGATTCAAAAGACAAGGTAGAAGCCATTACTGGAGACAACCCCTTCCTCAACAGTCAGATGGACAGAGCACCAGAAGTATCTTCAGTCAGCTCGCAAAACCATCCTCTTGCAAAGCACAGAGTAGACAACTTCACCAGGGACAATGCCCTTGTCAGCAGTCAGATGGATGGAGGATCACAAGTACCAATGGCCAGCTTGCAGACCTGTCCTCTTGCTTCACCCATTATTCAATCCGAGGATGTCAGGTGTGATCTAAACAGAAGAAGCAATTCCTCATTGTTGAAGGACATTGGGGAATGGGTTGGGGAAATCCTTGACAGTGCCATAGCAAGGCACCCCCCTTGTGAGTGTACAAGTTACTGGCTAACAAGACATCAACTTATCTTGACCAATCTTCTATCCACCCTTATTCAGTGCCTTCTTTACCTGCAAAAGGCATTAACATTTACTCAGGAACTGGACTCTCCAAGGGTGCACAAGATCTCATGATAGGTTGGAAATATACTCGATATTGGCTCAATATTGGCTCAACGGATTCCTATTCAGGTGCAAATCTTACCATTTTGAATGCATCTACTTTAGTCAATCAAGCAGCGGTAGTCCACACAGAGGAAGCATCCTCGCTCCAGCCAATGGATTTTGCTCCAGATGCTCTAGTGTCTTATTCTTCCAGTCCATACTCTACTCCTGAGGCAAATCACAATGAATTTGTCCCACTTACCTTCACTTCCACATGGAGACATGGATACAAGCCATAAAGCTACCACTTCCAATTCTTTGCCTCAAGGAGGCACAAACACTGGAACAAATGACAAGACAGAGCCACAAGAATCAAAGGAGGTGGAACAGGTTCTACTTCCACTCATTATCTCTTCCTCATCCCTCGTTCCCCACTCCTCCTCTGAAGATGTTCCTTTGGAACAGTCGGTTCCGAGTCTAGCCACAGTGGTATCTACTGGCATACAAAATGCGCATGCAGCAATATCTCAAGTTGATGTTTATGACCCTCCTACTCCATCCCCTTCTGCTGGTGTCACAATGCTCAAGGCCCCCAAAAACTTGCAATCTGGGGGTCCAGCCTCTTCTGTGGATCCAGCTTCAGCCCACTGTCCCCTGAACGAGAAAACCTCCTACCCTCCACTGGCTTTGAGTACCCCCGATCCCATGTCTCAAAGTCATGGCGAGAGGGCATTATCTTTACCACAAGCTCCCAAATCCCTGACTAATATACTTTCTTCAACTGGAGGAATTTCACATAGGCTTCGAGAGTTGATGAAAAGTGCTGCAAAATGGGTGTAACATTGATTGATTTCAATGGGGAAGCACTAGAATTGGATCTTGAAGTGACCAAGGACAATGAAGAGGTGTCAGAAGTGAGATCAGAACCTTTAGCTCCAATGGAGAAAGGGGTTGGTCAATCTGACAAAAAGCATGAGCTAGCTGCTGCAGAACTGGCTCCCAAAAGGAAGCGGAAGTGGGGTATGTTCTTTGTTCATAGCACAGCACGCTCTCCTTACTAGTGTATTCTTAGTCACACAACTGGACCTTGGGGAGTTCAACAAGGAGGACTTTCCAGACTTGGCTGATGACAATGAAAGTGATACAGAATTTGTGAAGAAGATGAAGCGAGTCAGCAAGAAGAAGAAGGAGAATGAACCAGAATGTGAATTCAGCTCATTAATTCACTTTGGGGATGATTTACTAAAATTGATCCTCAGATGATAGATGTTTGCAACTAGCAAGAGACAATTGCACCATTGGTGAGTACTTTAACCTGTTCTTTATTCCTTCATTGAACACATGAATGGCAGAAAAAGCTCATGAGAAAATCAAGGTCTTCTTAGAAGACGGAACAAAATTCTCAAGGGATATCAAATACCTTTTGCGCACGGTTGATTTTTTTGTGCCCAAATGTGCAAGTATCTGCCCAGAACTGTCCATAGAAATCCTAACTACAACTCACAGTCATATTCGATGCCTTCAGCATGATAACACATGGAACACCAAACAGAATGACTGGTCGGGAATATCACAACCATGGAATGTGACAGGGGTACTGTATCTGCCAAAGAAAGCTGGAGAACAGCTGGACAAAGGGGCCCTCCATTGTGGTTGTCACTGGGAGAGGGCGGTATTCAAGTTCTTTCTGTTCAAGACTGGAAAAATTGAGTCTAGGACAAGAAGCAATGAACCAGGTTGGAAGAGTGAGGGTTGGAATACACAATACCTCCACCCTCATTTGCGTGAGCTGGTTCTAGGACAAGTGGAACAAATCACTACCTGGTGCTTAGATGATATCTGGACAAAGGAGAAAGATGAAAATGGGATTTATTCCATGGACCATCCAGAAAGTGTCTGACTACAGTCCATGATTGTCCATCTTCAGGCCCGCCAGACTGCCATTAAAGAGGAGGAGGAAAAGAGTGCTAAAATTGACCACGACATTGAGGCATGGTTCCAGAGGATGCAAAAATTGGTTGAATCATGCAATTTCAAATGAGCTTGCAAGGGCTCTAGGGGATCTTCTACATAAATTGGCATATACTATCATTTTCTTAGATCACTATTGTATTTCTTTATAATGTTTGCTACTCGGCTACCAGTGAAATTCAGAGCGCCCAGTCCAATTCAGATTTGGAAAAACTGGGCGCTTAAAAGTTGACCTCATTCCTCTTCATTGTAAAAAGCATTTCTTAAACTTTCAGCTCTTCCAGTTCATTTCACAACCTCTCTTCCTGTTCTACGCCTCAGAAAAAAACTCTTTACTTCTCTCTGACTCTGCAGGGGCATGCCCCTTATGAAATTTATTGTAGCAAGTCACTCTGGTGGCCTCGTAGGACTGATGCATGACTTCTTGCCATGGTACCTTCATACTCTTCTGTGCATCAACTGTGCTTAGTCTAAACTCTCATTTATAGGGTCTGACAATGGAGAAAATGCGAGCGCTCCCAATTACCTTCGAAAATGTGCAAAAGGATCCCGGAGTTTTAACTCGTAATGCCCTATCGGAGGATGAAGGTGATTTGATTTCATTGTTGAATATCTGGACAAGTATTGAAACCCCATAGCTGGACAGAAACTGTTCAATGGGAAAGTTGGGAATGTCTGTCCAGGAGACATTCTAGCTCTTTCTCCAAATGCAAGTTATCTGTTTTACCCCCCCCAAATATGTCAAGTCCGCCTTCGGTGTGACTATCATTTTGGTATTGATGATCCCTTGTATTTTCCACAACCCTTCAGCAGTGACTCTGCCCATCTAGCTCTCATGCTTTGCCTGTCTCGAAATCCAGATGACCGGTTCTATTATGCCTGGTTCACTCCCAGTGATGATCAATTCTGTGTCATTGATTCTTCACTTGAAATAGGAAGATTGGACTCAATGTTTTACGAAGGTCTCTCGGCACTCTGTCTCCATGTTTTGAAGGAGGTCCCACCAGACGCAGATGATGTGTACCTTACTTCACTGGCCACAAATTTAAGAAGGCTCTTGACTCGCTTGGACATGCCTGGAACTTTGCAAAGGACACTTGCCCTGGTTGCTCAAATTCAGCGTACAGCTCTGGAGTTAAATGCTCAGTCTCGCTGGGTGGGAGCTGAGTGGCAGCAGCGACTGAAGGATGCCACCTGTCACATGCCAACTGCTCATCGATGTGATTGGAGCCTTCATGGAAAACCTGGATGATCTTGACCTCCTGTTCTTTGCTGGAATACCTGTCTGGTACATCTGTTTGGCCTCAAGCATGCCATATGTTTGCATTGATGCTGTCGTACCCTTGCTACAAGAAGATTACAGCTCTCGACAGCTGTGTTGCCCCAATGGGTTTGTCCTTGACTGTACCGATGCTTCACTGCCTCACAAAATCATTTACGACAGTCTTGCAAACAAACCCAATCGCTATCAGAAAATGACAGTGTATTTGGATTCCCTGATCAATGATCCTGCAATGCTCATGGGAGCTCAAACAGCTCAAGTACTCAAAAGCGAACACTGCGATCCATCCAATAGTCATACTCCAAGGCGAAAGGGTGAGAATGTCAAATTCACTCCATGTACATATTCCCAAATTTTGCTAGGACAATAATTCTCACTGCTCCCTTTCTAGACTTAAAATCTAAACCGAGAGTTCCACCTATCAGCAACACATTCCTTGTTCCAGACAGCATATTCATGCCCAAGCCTCTATTGAACTGGGCCAGTGCTTTGCGTATTCTTTCAGAACATAATCAGGCTCTATGTCCACCGTCAGGTGTCAAACCTGGATTCCAATTACCTCCCATTCAGAATATCATCTCGCCAGCAAAAGCCGAGACTGTCCAGCTCTTGTTTCACAGCTGGCTCCGAATTCATGAAATGATCTTAACTCAGCTCAATAATCTGACACTTTGTCTCCTCAGTAAACAGTGGCAGGGCCTCTTGGAGGTTGCTGGCTGGAGATTCGGCCATCCTGATGTTGCGACAATGACTGGTCAGCACCACAGCGAGATGCGCCAGCTTCTTAGATGACTTGCGAATCTCACAGACTCCCAACATCAACAAGACATCTCAGTGCAGCCTGTCTCCTGGAATGGCGTTACTCTTTCCCTAGATGTGGATCTACCGATTTGGGTCAGTCAAGAAATAGTATGGGAATTACAAGAGCTGGGATTTCAAAATGACCTGATTGAACTTGACAAACAACTGGATACAAGCAAGATGGATGCCACTCAGCGGCGGAGTTTGTTGAATGCTTGCTGGGAAGGAATGGCCAGCTTTGTTGACATTTGAAAATTGTTGAAGGGACTTGGTGCTGACAATCTGAAGGACCAATGGCAGTATCTCCAGGCACTGCATCATGTAATGCGATCTTGGGAAGGTGATAAACCAGAATTACTGTTACTTAACCTACCAAAAAATACTCACGACTTTGATTTCGAAGCTTATCTTAGACGGTTAGAATACACGCTTGTGACTTTTTATACTACCTCTTTCTTACATGTCTTCAGTCAGGCAGCTTGTATCCCTTATCGACTAGCTTAACTTACATTATTCATTGATTCTTCTATATTTTCAGTCTAAATAACCAGTTTTGACTACATAGTTTTGGTTGTATGGTGGGGATAACACTTCACTTGTTTCACTGTAATTGTACAGCTTTGTGATAGCATAATATTTGAAGCATATATCTCCAGCTTGAAGGTGTATCATTAGTTACACACTGATATGCTTTTACAAAATGTTCTAGCAATGATGCCCAGTAAAAATTGACACGAGCCAGGTCATGCCTAGTTAAGCGACATAGGGCTTGAGGCGACTTGAAAAAATGGAGTACCTTTTAACTGTGACGGCGGCGAGCATTCTACATGCTTTCACAGGTATTTTTGCCTAGCAGTTGTCACTTTTTCTTGCTATGGAAGATGAATACTGAATTTATGGGAGGGCTGAGAATAAAGCTTACGGTACTGCGATTAGGTCTCATAGCCCCTATATGCATTTAGAATTATTTGACTACTAGTTTTGATTCTCGTTACCTGCGCTGTTGAGCACTCTTAATACATGACACTCACCTCATGCACTGTCCCCACTCCCGCTCGCACAGAATCGCACCTACAAGAGTTTCAGTCCAGAATTAAAGAGCCATAGAAATTTAATACTGTGGTCTTCATCCGCCTGAATATTATTACAGTGACCCATTACAGGACTGAATGTATGAAAATCTCCCCAAATGGATAACTGAGTGTCATCTCATTGCACTAAAATTCTGTGAGCCTCCGGGAGTTGATGCTATGAATCACGCATTACAATTGCGGAATACTCTGCGGAATTGAATCCTGTAATTATCATTGGATTGATTTCCTTTTTGTTTTTTTTTGCGGTGATGTAGTTGAAGAATATTAATTCAAGAAACCCAGAAGTCACCGATCATCAATAAGAGAATTTTATCAGATAGGTTTCTCATTAATTTATTGTAGTCCACTAGTTTTTTTTGTCAACTGACACCTGGGGACTATGAATTGCAACTGCAGAAGTGTTATGTCGAAAAGAAATCCAGTACTAGTACCAAACGACCCTTGAATTACATTGCAATCATTACTCACTGCTGAAATCTAAAGGTATAGAACCGATAAGTAATTGGAAGCTGTAGGATATGATTTCTGTAGATGATGGGTATAACATTCCATATTTTGACAAATTCTGAAGAAATTACAACTGCAAGAGAGCCCTGTGGAAACTAAATACAGTACTGTCGTGATGCAGATGCCTGATACTATTGCAGTTGTCAGTGGTCACTCAGTGCGGGACATTGGATTCTTTACCCCAGAGGGGTCATTCTGGGGTCATTCGGTTGTCATTGCGAAGAAATTCTATATTTTGATGAACCCTGTTGAAGGAATTACTACGGGTCCTGTGGAACCTGAATGCAATACTGCCATGAAACAGATGCCTGAATACTATTGCAGCTATCACTCAATGTAGGAAGTAACCTAGTGCAGCTGTAGTATAGCAGTGACAGTATCAAAGTATTTGGGAGTAGCATTTTTCGAGCTGATTCATATTCACCATACCAACCTGGTCTAATTTCACAGGACCGGCCATCCAGAATGGTCTGGCTATGAATCACATTTTCAAGAACATCCTGTAGAACATAATTACAAAGGACGCATTTTTAATAGAATCCATATATCATTGATAACTCACTGTACTGACAATCTAGGAACTCATATGTGACAGTGCTGAAGCCCAAAAGGATTGTAAGTATGGGCTATGGATTGGAGTAATGTTTCTCTGAACTAGATTGCAGGTGGAGTCCAGGGCAGTAATAGACAGGTAATAGAGTATAGTATTAACAGTATGAAGTTTCTACTGAATAGAATTTCTGTATATGATCCATACCTCACAGTCTGGGCTGACAGACCCTGAAACAGTCGTGTTATCATGAGAAATTGCATCTGCAAGATTGTTCCATGAAGGAAAATTTAACTAACAACTAGAGTAATAGCATGAAATTCCTGTGGGATGATATTTCTCTGGATGAATTCATACCTCCCTGTACCAGTATTTGGAAAGCTGACCAGTCCAGAAGACTTATGAGCATCAGCAAGCACAAAACTGTACTGTGGAAGGACAATTCAGTACTGCAATCAAAGATCTGCCTGAATTGGATTACAGCTGTGGTCCAATGCAGTTACCAGTAATATGGGATGGCAATTGTACATGTGATAAGTGTGTCACTGTGTACAGGCCTTGAGGCAGTCACGAATAAATTTTCTCTGCAAGTCATTGTAACTGATTACAGCTGTAATCAAGCACCGTATTACCTGTGTAAAATTTCAGGATAGCTTTTCTATAGGTGATTTATACTTCAGGGTACTAGAATCTTGTGACTTGACCAGTGACAGGCTTTAAGTCATGAGTACGGCTTATTATAATGAATCACATCTGCAAGATTATCCTTTGGAAAAGCAATTCAGCATTACTAGATTGGCTTAAAAGTGCAATTGTAGTTATTGTAGGGAATGATTTATACCCCACTGCAGTAGCATTCTGAGAGCTGGCAGGCTTTGAAAGAGTCAATGACATTTGATCTGGAATGCATCTCTAAAGAGGTTCTGCTATGGTTGCAAAGATATTCAGTACTGTGAACAAATGTCTACCTGAAATAGATTGCAGTTGAAATCCATTGCAATAACCAAGTAATGGATGTGAACCGCATTAAATTTCTCTGGGAAAACATTTCTACAAGTGGTTCATACTTCCCTGTACTAGTGTTCTGGGAGCTGACAGGCCCTGAGAAGAAAGAGTATGTGCTATTGTGACAAATTTTATCTGCAGGAATGTTTTGTGGAAAGGAAGTTTAGTGTGGGTCATGAATGGGCCTGCAAGAATGGTCTGTGGAATAGAGATTCAATTGCTGTAATTTGCCTGAATCAGACAGCAACTGGAATCTGGTGCAGTAAATCAGGCAGCATAAAATTAGTGCAGAATGTCAATTCAATATATGATTCTTATCTCACAATTTGAGTATTCTGAGAATTAACAGGCCTAAAAAGCCATGAATGTGTGCTATTATTCTTATTTGCAAGAATGTGCAAGGGGAAGGAAATTTAGTCCTGAGATCAAAAGTCTGCTTCGATTGTAACTCAGTGAAGAGCATAGCGCGCCGCATCTACCGGTACTAGGAAATCACTGCAGGATTGACATTCACATCTCACTGTACTAGCATTCTGAGAGTGTGTGTATTAGCTGTGAGTTGCATCCGCAAAAATGGTTTGATATAGCAAAGATATCCAGTACTTGATCCAGTGATCGTGTGTCTGCTAGATTAGATTGCAGCTATAGTCTAGTGGTGACCAAGTAGAGTATTTACGGTATGAGATTTTTATATGTAATCCATGCTTACCTTTCTGGCAACTTATAGATGCTGAGTTGAAGGTTGTTAGCATGGGTCATGGATGTGCCTGCAAGAATATTCTATGGAATAGATATCCAATGCTGTCATTTGCCTAAATCAGATAGCTGCTGGAATTTAGTGCAACAATCAGGCAATTTTTTCTTAAGCGTGAACTTGCTGCAGAATCTCAATTCCATTCATAATTCATGCCTACTTTACTGATGAAATAGCCTGCCGGACAGCGGAAACTGATATGCCGTAAAACAGTTGTAACTCAGAATCTGTGCAATTATATGCATCTGCATTTGAAAAAAAAATAAAGGAAGGAAATACAGTACTGTGATTGGTAGTCTACCTGAACTAAATTTCAGCCGTAATAAAGTGCAGTAACTGAGTGAAATATTAATAATATGAAATTACCACAGGATATATCTTACTGCACAAACATTCTGAGAACTTCTCAACATTCATGGGCACTGAAAGGGTCATTAGTATAGGCTTTTCATTGCACTTGCAGAAATTCAGTATCGCAACTGCCTGAATTAAACTGCACCTGTAATGCAGTGCAGTTTTGGAGCAGAATATTTGCAAAATAAAGTTCCGTAGGGTTTCACTTCCATACTTAAATGATTTGTCCTTGCTGCACTATCATTCTCAGAGCTGGTAGGCCCTAAAAGTCATGTTATCATCTTGAATTACATCTGTATGGCCGTCTGGTGGAAAAAAAACTCAGTGTGGTTTCTGCTTGAATGATATTGCCGCTGTGATTGGGTGCGGTTACCAGCCAGATTATTATTAATAATCAAATCCCGTAGTATAACAATGCTATAAATGCTTAATGGCTCACCGTTTTAGCATTTAGGAAGCTGAAAGGCTCTAAATAAGTCATTATTAAGGACTATGAATTGCACCCACAAGAACTTTCTCCGGCTATCAAATTCGGGACTGACTCCCAAATTTCTGCTCGAATAGATTACGGCTGTAATGCACTGTAGTTATTTAGGGTCAATGTACCAAGTGGAGCTTGAGTAGTACAGAATCACTACTTGTGGATAGCATTTCCCAATTCAGCATAATGAGATCTTACATGTCTAAAGAGTTGTGAATAATGGCTATGAATTGCATCTGTACAATTGTGCTCTAGAAAATGAATCCGGCACTGGTCTTTGTGCTATATTTCTCTGTATTATATTGTGATTCAATGCAGTAATCCAGTATAGTGTTGAGGTTCTGTTGTTTTGTATGAATCGGATCGCGCTCTTTCATTCTATGTACCACAGGTTGCTCTGAGTATAATGTTGCAGTTGGTTGGTTTTTTCACACGGTACCCACTTTGTCTGTCCATTATAAATTAAGCGCTTGTCATCCTGACAATCCCCGTTTCTCGTAGTATATGGTTTTCAGTTATCTCCATCCTTGTGCCAGATCTTTCCACAATATCTGTACTCAAACAGCAATGGGTGGAGTATTCTCGTACAAATCAGTTTCGGGTATCTTTTATGTGTCTCCTCGCTATAGTAACTGGCTTGGCCTCTTTCCCTCCATCCACAAAAAACACAAGTGGAGTTGGAGAGAAGCGAAAAAAAACAAAGAAAAATATTGGCGAGTGCTGATTATGCTTATTCAATCCATCATTCTGAATGCACAAGTAATAACTCTCAGCTACTACACATTCGCAACTCTCTCTCAATTCTACGAATCAACAGAATTTTAAAGCAGTAAGGGACCCCTGCTCATCCATAGAAATGATAAGCCGAAAAATACTGATACTGTTAACGCTGTATTGGGTTACTGCACCAAATTACAAGTGTAATACAATTTCAATAATTGCAAACATAATCGATTTCAGTGACTGATAATTCCAGTGGCTGCACATAATTGCAAATGCAATATATTTCAGTGACAGGTAATTCCAGTGGCTGCAAATAATTGCAAATGCAATATATTTCAGTGACAGGTAATTCCAGTGGCTGCAAATAATTGCAGGTACAATCTATTTCAATGACATGTAATTCCAGTGACTGCAAATAATTGCAAATGGAATCTATTTCAGTGACTATAATTCTACGGCTCTTTTCGTGCATACAGTGTACGGTACCGGAAAATTTTACCACCTACAGTACGGTCATCCCATAATACGGCTGACGACGGCCAAATTTTTGTGCCACAGTACAGTATGGGTAGGTTCCGGTTGTAATACAGGGTACAGACAATATGGAAACATAATTTACTTCAACGGTGACAACTGTATCTGTTTTGTTTTTAAAACATTTACTTATTTTACTTTACCGGCTAAAAGGAAACGGAGTGAGATTTAATACCTTTAATTGTTCGGCAGAGTCAGTTCTGATCACCGATTTCAAAGCAAGCACCTGAGTAAGCTCTCGCTCCCAAAAGGATATCATTTTAATTCAACTTCATGCAGGAAGGTACCATATGACGGCCGTATATGGGGATACGGTCCAGTTAAATATGGTGGGTACAGATACAGTGAAGAGCCCTAGGTAATTTCAGTGGCTGCAAATATTTGCAAATGCACTCTAATTCAGTGATTGGTAATTTCAATAGCTGAAAATATTTGCAAATGCACTCTAATTCAGCAACTGGGAATTTCAATGACTGGAAATATTTGCAAATGCACTCCGTTTCAGTGACTGGGAATTCCAGGCCCTAGGTAATTTCAGTGACTGCAAATATTTGCAAATGCACTCTAATTCAGTGATTGGTAATTTCAATAGCTGGAAATATTTGCAAATGCACTCTAATTCAGCGACTGGGAATTTCAATGACTGGAAATATTTGCAAATGCACTCCGTTTCAGTGAC
>KN834824.1:179262-236106 GCA_000827265.1 Collybiopsis luxurians FD-317 M1 | reverse complement strand
GGTCTGGACTTATTCCTCCCCTCGTAATAAACATAGTATATGCACATACATAGAATTGTGTGAAATGACCTAGTCTGGCAATTTTCCATTTCAATCTGTTCCCTTGGGCTCGCTGGTCTTCATCTACAGTGTGTAGGTTATATGCAGCCAATAGCTTGTCATTAAGTTATTACACAGTATTGGAGCTAATACATTGTGCAAAGTAGTCAAAAAATAATAAATACATTGTACATATTTGGGCAAAAGTCCGGACAAGGGGTGGGCACACAGCGGGAGGCGGGAACAGTGGGCGGGAAGCGGAAACTGCGGGGATCAATGAGGTTCAGCCTGGAGGGATCAGGAAGCGAATAGCGAGGGCGATGAGGTGGAAATGATGGGCAGTGACATGGCTCAGAACATGTTCCGAACATGTCCAAGGGGGGTGCGACTTCGCGAAACCTTCGCTGTTTGCTCACTGTACTCAAGACTCAAGTAGTCAAGTTAACTGTGTAGTTTATTTACTGAGAATGTAATATTTTATTAGTGAATATGAAGTTTTGACTTCAACTTCGTTCAACAGTATATTGACTCATTTTGGGACATCACATGATTGCTCACGTGATTGGGGAGTGGGGGGGGGGAGAGCTAGGGAAGCTCCCGCATCCCATCTCGGACCCCGTTCTAATGCCAGTATAAGGCCAATACCAGCTCAATCGTTACCCAGAATTTATCAGAATTTGCAGAGTCTTGTGGCTCCCCTTGAGCTCGGTTAAATTGAGCAGGGATGCACGCTCTTCACCTCGAAATTTTGGCGCCTTCGGGTGTCGAATTCGCTGCCTGACTCTGTTCCAATGCCAATGTAAGGCCAATACCATCTCAAATTTTACACAAATTAGTGAAACCTCGCTCCAAAATCAGACAAGGCTTCCTTAGCTTGAAGTTGGTTAATTTGAGCGGGGATGCACGCTTTTTGGTGCCTTCGGGTGTCGAGTTCGCTGCCTGGGTTCAACTGGCTACATCTGAACAAGGAGCCTTCAATTTGGTAGAGCGAGATCTCCGGTTCAGCGTGTGAAGATTCCGATTCCGGGTTCGTCCTCTACCGCGAAACTGGATGAGTGGAATTTTGCTGGGAGTACGCAGCGCCCTTCGGTTTTACTTAGGACGGGGTTTATGGAGGAAGAGGAGCTAAAATAGAATGATGTGAATATGGATAATTCGGCTGAAATTATAGCTCAGACGATGGAAGGTCATGGCGCTAGGACCGGTACGAATGTCGTTGATGTGAAAATAAATGTATTTTTTCTTTTTTCTTTTTGGGATTCTGATGACTTCATTACTTGTTCGATTATAGATATCTGCGGTCCCTCCGCCACCACCACCGAATCACCCCAGCCAGCAAACCCGAATCGTTTTCCTCATTCTCCAACACCAAAACAAGTCTATCAAAGACCCGCACCACGCGCATCCGCCTCATCCTCTCGCTCTCCCTAATGGACCACCTCTGGGGAGTTTGTTCTGTGGCAGAGGGGCCTGCCGGTGAGGATGAAGAGGCGGATGGGGGTGTTGGGTGGATTGAGGAGGGTTGACTCACTAGCCATTCTTCCTTTTCGTCGTCGAGAACAAGACGGACACTGCGACACTCGAAAAATGGACGTCGATCTTGATTCCAACGGTGATGCAAGGTCCAGAGTACTATACACCCCGTCGTTCATCCTCTCCTTACCCATCTCCGTCTCCTCATCCATCCACAACCTCATCGACTTTGTCTTCCCATGTGGCTTTCACAACCCAACCATCGCCGTCTTGTACAGCGGACGACCGACATGGACGTGTCGACTGAAAGAGGCTAAGGACACCTGGGCTCTTGTCATCTTCCCCATGTCCATGTCCACCATGTCCAGCGCCTCCGCTACCTCGTTTTCCGCATACGGGCTGGACTGTCTGCGTCCATGTCCTCCGATACGACGCATCATTATGTCGATTAAAAATCTGCTATTTGATGCGCAGGTTGTACGAGGAACGTGGGGGGTGGGTTAATCGTTTTGACGATGACCAGTTTGGTGTACGTTGATCAGGCGGCAAAGAAGCTTATGCTTCCTATGAGTAGGTGGGCGGAGAGTGTTTCGGAGCTGTTTGCGTTAGAAAACCCTCCTATCGCTAAGTTATCAAACCTTTATTTGTCCCTCCAAGCTGTAAAAGCGACTTTCATCTCGGATACGACGCTTTTCCTCGTTTTGGTGCACGGGGAGGTGCATTGTAAAATATAATTCCAAAAAGATACAACTACACGGGTGTTAAGTAATGATAGTGAGTTTATTTGTCATCGGAGGATATAATAATACCCTTCACGAGAACGTCCTTCCAGTTATCCATAGTCACTTTCATTGTTGCTGCCCAATTCCAAGGTTCTTCCGGATCGGGCATGGACTTGAAATATTCCCACCCAGCTAAGCCTCCAAAACGATGTCCATACTTCTGCAATAATTTCCTAACAGTGGTTCTAACCTGATCCAGCGGTTTAAATGGGCCCCCATGGTTCGAGTTTGTGATTGTGCCAGCCACTATTCGACTTGGGTTCCACCCATTATTTTCTACGATTTCGATATAATTGTCAGTAGCAGACATTACCCCAAAGCCCGAATAAAACTGGACATTGTACCAGTCAATCTGATCACCGAAATTGCTCTCTATATCGCTATATCTCACTTGGGAGTAAGTATCTGTGCCGCCCTTGAGTGCCCTGGCTACTGGGGCAAAAGTAATGATGAAACCTGCCCCAAAGTCGGCTTTGAGTTTCGGGATAAATTTTTTCAGAAGATCAAATAGCTTGTTCTTCTTTTCCTTTGTTTTTTTATCTTCTTCTACAACTTTTTCTTCTATATCCAGGTCGATTCCATCCAGCTTGTACCTACAATTAGACGCAAGTAAACAATACCCTGGTCGCCATTCTGTGTTTCATAGAAAATGGCGTTCGTAATGCCATATAACTAGAAATTTCTATGCTAACAAATTAACATTGTCCAATACCCACAAGCGTATAACGTGCCATACATCTTTGATTACAACCACGACCACAATGCCTTCGAATTCATCCAGCTTTGGGTTCAATAGCAATTTTGAAAGAGCGATGGGCATTATACTTCAAATTCAATACACAAATAACATTTATGAGATGAGCCATGGAATTACTTCCTCTTTTCGGCCTTCAGCTCAATGCCACGCTCCAACGGCCAACTCTTAGTATACATCTTGTCCTGACCAGCTTTGATCAATGTTCCAATGACAATAATCTCTAGAGTCTCCTCACTCGGATCGCCAGCACACTCGACGATTACCTTATATTCATCTGTGTCTGTCCATCCAAGCATGGTACCAATCATGCGTACATGCGCCGTAGCCGAGTCTCTCCGGCGTAGTGGTACCTTGGCTGCTCCGATAGGGACACGATTGGCATATATAGTGAGGTCGGTGACAATGCCGTCGGAGTAGTATTGGTCATTAACGAAAATACCAGAAGTCCGCTCAGACTTCTTGATAAAGACACCTTCTCCGTGCCTTCTGTCCATCCACCAATCGCCTGTGTATGTTGACCCATCTGCATAAGTGATTGTCCCTCTGCCGTGTCGCTTCCCACCAAGGACCTGACCAACATAATGATATGACTCCTTCTCGTTATAGAGGAATGCCCAGCCATCCTCATTGACCTGCGACCAATCGAACTGTTGAGTCTGCAGCAGTAGGGTGGGTAATGCTCCGTAGTACACGAATCGGGGATCATTGCTTTGGGCAAGGTAAGCTGGTTTGTCACCAGCTTGGGAGAAACCATTGAGCGCCTTACGAAGCACACCTTTCTTCCCATCCAACTTTAAAAGGTCTGCTGTAAGTGTTTCATCGCAGTAGAACGATACAAACATTGTGTCCTGTGCATTCCCGCCCTTTTCCAAGGCCTTCTTGTCTTCCTCTTCTCTCCAGCGCTGAATATTTACGACTAAAGCATCATAGGTGTTGATAGCACCATTGAGGTTAGGGGATGGAGGAATGAGGACAACGCCAAGCATACGACGGTTTGCTTGTGTCATGAGGGTAGGAAGCTCATTGATAGTGGCGAACGGCGCTTTGCAGTTCTCCGACAGAGCCTGTATACTTCCCAGAAGACCCAGCATTGACTCGTCCTCGGTACAGTCCTTCAGATGGTTTTCCAATCCCTCCTTAACGCCATTCAAGAAATCTCCCGTTGTTTCACCGGCACCCTGCTCCCCTCCATCACGGAATTTCACCAGATATTGAGCTAACGCTTTTCTAGAGCGCCCAAGAATGCCATCAGAGGTATTCTTGCGCTTTCTGCAAGTTTCCATGAAGGTTGGGCAGCAGTCAGAGAGTCTGCCAGGCCCTGTTTCCAGAGCTGCCAGAATTCTAGATCTCCTTGCAGCAAAACGATATATTATATCGTAGGCCGTTAGGATGTCATAAAGTTGGTCAGCTTCAAGCTCGTGCAGAAGTTTGGCCTCGACCGAATCATCTACAAATTGGTCAAGCGGTGTCACGGTGATCTGAACAGGGACCCCATCCCCGATAAGCGACGGCCATTTCTTTGCAAGCTCGAACATATCGCCAACCGTGGTAGGATTGTCCTGGCTGGAAATGGCGTAGTCGCCGTAGCATTTGAAGTCGCAGCTTTCAGTGATGTCCTTGGAATTAACATCGCTATCAACAGATGCTTTGCCCTCCAGAGAGAACTTGGATGCCATTTTCTTCATCACCGATGCAGAGAATTCGCCATGTATTTTGGTTTGCGTCTCGGAACTAGATGTCTTCTCGACGATGTTCGTAATGAGGGTACCACCATATGTAATGGCCGTGACGACGTGGGTCGCCCCTGCCTTAACTGCCCTGTTATACGCTCTCAGGGAGATCACATCGTTGACCCCGAGCTGTAACCTCTCTACCTGCTTGCGGGTCAAGCAAATCATTGAAACTTCACGTGTGGCCACATTTGATTTGTTTGTGTCGAGGTACTGACCCGATCCCTTTAGCTCAATCATCCCAGAGAGAATGCCAATGGATAATTCGGCATTGATATCGAGAGCGTTGGTGCGATCGGAGATTGTTTTAATGTCATGGTATTCAATGTTATTGGATGGGTTTAGGACAATCTGCTTGTTCTCCACTATGCTCTTGTCGAAGAGCTGCAGATTGACGAAATGCTCTGAGGAAGCATTGTAAAGCTGACCAAGGAAGGCAGCTCGTCCCAGAGCAGGAAGCTCCATTTCATCTGATGTAAACCCCATGGTCTGTAAAGTTATGAGTTCGAATCCACGGGCTATGAAGCATGTACGTACCTTACTGTGTTAGTAGATTGGATTGTTTGGCAACTGAAAGTTGAGAGAGAGGGCATGATCAGTTTTAAAGTAGAACTTCCAGTCGCGCGAAGAATGTAACCGGGTGCCCCACCGTCGAAACATGGCTAGAATAGATGACCATGAATACCGCGCGCTTGCTTGAATCTCGGACGTACATTCATGCTGTCAGCGAAATGAACCTCCGGTTCCTGTACCCACGCGAACTCCGGACGCAGAACTGGCAACACAGAAGAACAACAGAAGAACCCTTCTCGATTGATCAGAAGGGAATATGTAAGGACTCTTGGGGGTGATTGCGCTTTGCCGAAGTGCCTGTGTCCTTCGCTTAGAATTGCTGGAATTTCACCGGCATTACACTCATCTCCGTTCATTACACTCATCTCCGCTTATCGCGCTCATCTTCATCTATACACATATCATCATTGATCGTCAGTCGCCTGCTAGCACTTCTATGATCATTCAAGCAACAAATATCCCATTCTGGCCCTATGTTGCGCTCTTTATCTACTAAGTAAAGATAACCAAAAGCTTGATGACCGCCAGGGCCCCAATGTAGGTTGCCTGCCGATCTCACATCTCCGCTTGATGTGATCTCAAAGACTTTCCTAAACAGATAATGCAAACGTGTAGCTTTACCCTCAAAGATCCTATGACTCTGTGAGACTCTACATCAGGAAACAGTGAAATAGTACAGTGCTCGTGGGCACTTCGGTTCCCACCAAAAAGCTTCCAAAAATTCAAAGCTTTATTAAATTTCTATCATTGAAGATATTGAGCTATAACCTGTTAGGATGTGTAGGAATAGGTATACCCAGTGTGCTTCACTAAGCTGTAGTTTAAGGTCGGAATTTTGAACCGCCGAAAAAGTGAAACAATGATGTGATTACGTCAAAGAAAATCATCAAAAAATCAAAAAAAAATCTAAACACATTATACGCGATCTTCTGTATCATCTAAAATTAATTAAACCAATGTCCATCAAGATAGTAGCTAAAATTCAACGGCGAGAACTGTATTTTTTGACTGCATAAGCAGCTTCCTGCAAATTCAAACCTCGTCGGTGGATGTAAGGTGTACAAAAACCAGAAAAAAATGTATCAAGATATGACTCATGCTGGCGAAGGCAACGTTGAATATCAAGAGTAGAGACCCTAAAAAGATACTTTGGTAGCTCGAGTAAATGGGCTATTAGTGCACAAAAACTAGTTGAATTCTGATTTTATTGCACTCTTTACCATGTTTTTGGGTTTCCTATGTGGCTGTAGCTATCTGTTTTGCTTCTAAATGGCTCATTCCTCATCCACAAGATAGTACTGGCCACAAGGCGGCCTGAAAATTGTTGAACTGACCCCGAAAAGTGAAACACCGTGGGAAACATATCGGTCTCAATGTGAACTGCATTCTTTTGGTTGGTTTCTTCCCAGAAAAAAAATTTTAAAAATCTACAAAAATTTCTAGATATATTCCGAGGGTTGCTGAAGAAATGCCTGGGGGCACTGTACAACATCTTGACACTCGCAGGCAGCTCTGTCAATCTACACGCCTTTCTATTAGAGCTGTCAGTTTATGTCTGAGCTAAATTGAGGAACGGAAGAGACAGAAGACCGAAGGTAACCGCGATGAACAGATGATCTTGCTGCGGAGAGAGCGGGGAGATCTCGGGTGCATAGATGGAAGTCTGAATGCAAAAAAATTCTGTCATTGAGTACCTATCATCTCGTGTGCAATTTATTCATCTCCGGCGGCTACTTCCCATCGTGGTATCTTGGCAATGGGCTTCTCCCAATTCTACACCTTGCATTACACAAATCAACGACTTCATCCTGCCCGTAGCTCTTTGTGTTGATTCGATCCCCTGCGGTCGGACCCTTCATGGGCTGGAATAGCAACATGTGCATAGTATAATCTTGATATTCTCGATCTATCTGTATCGGCATCTATTCCGAAGAGGAAGGAGAGAATTTGGTTGTTCTGCACCAAACAAAGGAATGGTGCATAAAAAGAGTTTGTCCTCCGAGTCGTATTCCCTGTCCTCAATTGTCCTCCTGCAATACCCTCCATGCCGCCTAAACCTGTTTCACTCAAGTAGGCTCTGCTTTAATTATTAGATTCTAGAATCGTACTAATGATTTTAAACCTCATATGATAAGCACAACGGGGTCGCTCATTGCGCAAGCTAATGGCCCAGCCGGAGCTACAAATGGTCAAACAAAGCCAGAGTAGGTTCCCAACGCCAAATTATTTTAATGATAGGTTTTCATTTGATGACTGCTTCAGGGCCCCTAAAGAAAGGAAGATGACGATCAAGCCATGGAACAAACCAGTAATTAACCTAATTCTCATAGGAGAAACTGGTGTTGGGAAGACTTCGATGTTAAACTTGCTGGCGAATGTCTGCGCGGGGATCGAGCTTAATGAATTCGAGGAGACTCATCTCACCGCAAACGAGCAAGGGGGATCGCAGGCTGGAAGCCAGACCAATGCACCGTGCTTCTATAGCATCCCCTGCGCCAATGGGAACACGGTTAATATCCTCGATACACCCGGTCTAGCTGATACTCGTGGTATTGACAAGGACAATGAGCACAAGCAAGCCATTGCTAACGCTATCGAAGCGAATTTCGAGATCATTGATGCCGTTCTTATCCTTGCCAACGGCACTATACCCCGGCTGGGTAATGCTACTGAGTATGCCTTGACTGTAATCTCTGGCATGTTCCCTTATTCCATCATTGAGAATATCGCGTTTGTATTCACCATGGTCACCGATCCTCTCTCGTTCAATTTTGAGAAGTCCTCACTTCAACCAGAGGCACTGCAGAGTGCCTCCATGTGGTCTATCAATAATCCGCTGGCGCAGTGGAAGAAGTATCAGGAGAAGCTCAAAAACAAAGAAGAATATGATGAGGATATCCTCCAGGATATGGAAGATAGCGTTCGCAGTAGTTACAAGAAGACTCTGAAGACACTCGGTCAAATCTTCCAGTTCCTCGACAAGTGCAAGGCACAGCCTACAAATGACATACATGATCTCTACATCATGTCGACTGATATTGAAGCCTCTATCTCGAATGTGATTGCACGCATGGACCAGACGGAAGACAAGCGTGCAAAACTCAAAGCACTCCGAGCAAATAAGGATAGTCAGGACCAAGTGCGCTTTCAGTTTTCTTGATCTACATTGACACTAATAGTTCATGGAATATTCTAGGTACGGAAGGTGAACGAAGCATATGAGGAGATTATCAAGACACCATTTTACGAGCACGAGAATACCGGTGCGACGCACAACACGTTGTGTGTTGCTGGCAGCTGTTACCACAATTGTCACATCGATTGTGGTGTCGGTTTCACTCTGGATCGAGCGACACTGGGTGACAACTGCCAGGCCTTCTTCAACTCAACTGGTAGCGGCTTGCAGTGTCGGTGCACTGTTTGTGGACACCTTGCTGAGGATCACCAGCACTATAGGTCGAAGTGGGTTAAGAAAATCAAAGACGACAAAAGGACCGACGAGGGCGCTAAAAAACGCTACGACGATGCGAAGACGGAGGCAGAGAAAATCGAGATACTTATGGAGGGCGTTGAGAAGGAGATTCAAGGGCTAGAGCAGGACATAATTGACCTTGAGAAGGAGCTCGGTGACTTGTGCGAGAGGTATAACGATCTCGCTCTATCCGGGAGTTTCAGTGGCTATATTTCCTCCGCAATTCGCCTGCTGAAGCTTCGCGAACAGTCGATGAAGAAGGAGGGTGCAACTCCGGATGCTCTTCAGAGGATGGCGGATCGTATAGCGAGCCTGGAAAAGAAGAAAAAGATCATCGAAGAGGCTCAGGAAGGGAAGAAAGGGAAATTAGATGCTGTAAAGAGTAAGATCAAAAATTTTGCGGCCAGATTATGGTGACTGGAAAGGATCACGTAGAATGCGCTGGTCCAGGAAACAGAATGTTATACAGTTTGTTTGTTGTTGAAGTAATTTCAAAGATTGTTTAGAGCGAATTTCAGTGACAGAAGATTGATACTCTCATTCAAATCGAAGTGCTTTGCCTTTAGTCGATTGTATGGGCCTGCATACGTTCGGAAAGTCTATAGAAAATTCGGAGGCTCAAGAAAGATATTGGTATTTGCTCCAAGGTTTGTCATTCCAGTCGTGACTGACCCGGTTATTTAGGTTTCTCTGTGCTGGAGCCGGAGCGTTCTTCATTAACAGTAAAGAAAACCACTTGCAACTGGCACGCCATGTCCTAGTCACTCTAATCGTTGTTACTGCTGCTGCCAGAATCTAAGCCACCCCATCTCTCGAGAACCTCTTCCAGCCCGAACCAACTGGGAATGCACCCCCAAGCCGCTTCTCTACCCCTAGCACAAGCCAGAAACTCCAGCTTGCAGGGTCTACATATCAAAGCCTTCATCCGTTCGCTCTCAATCCGATCCGGTTTGGTCGGCCTTTCCATCGTTTGATTCAGAGTAAACAACGGATCAGCATCATGCCCAATAGAAACACCTCCGATACAATGAAAAGTGTCAAAGTAGATTTGCTGTAAACCTTGGACGCAAGGGTGTGACTTTATAAGAGAGGGATGCAGTGGATGACGATACAAGCATTTCACAGAAGGTTGACGGTTTTCGACATGGATCGAAAGGAAATCGATCAGAAGATGTTGAGCACATTCACACCCACGCAGCGTTTGTACGAGAAGTTGGTTGGAGAGACAAACGTATCGCGGTTCTTCGTCTGGAGAAACTAAGATTGATTTGATGCCAGGTGTTCCATACATGATTTTGCTTGGGCCATATCTTGAGAGGTCGTAGAATGCACTAGGTAGGAACTGGTCTAGGCTGAGTTCTATAGCGAGATATGATTAAAGTTGGATGAGGAGTGTATTGTCTGGGAGAATGGCAGGTGTTCGGACCAAGAGCTTCGTTTTCGCGAGCATCCCAGGCTTCTAGAGTACAAGGCCGATCCAGAGTGAGGCGTTCGAGGCATTGTTGACGAAGATGAGGGATCAAGTACTTGGTAGAAAGATGAAGGGCTGAAGCGAGACGTGCAAAATGAGCTGGACAGGGAAAGGATAGATATCTAGTAGCGAATTTAGCTTATAGGATTTGAATTTCGAAGATTTTGTATGCACACTCCATCATACAGCCTACCCAAGACATGATACAAGTCGTCCGGACTATCTAGGACTCTTCACCGTACGTACTGTATACGGTACGGTCAGATTCTGCCGCATACGGATACGGCACCGGCACGGTACGGTACAATATGTCGCTAATTTGGGACTCCCAGGGACAAAGTATTTTTGTCCAATAAGGACCTCCATACTTCTGGCGTGAATGCGCGCGGTTTGATGTTCTCGTTCATGTGGACAATTGAGAGAATTTCACTACTTCTTGCTTCGGCTACTTCCACTATAACTGAACGGCAGTCAAGTGATGATCTAACTCTCAGCTGATTAGGAGCAAGGCAGAAGGTAGGAATCCTGTTAGGGTCTTGATAAAGTAAGCTGTCAGTCTACTAATACATAATAATAATAATATACACGGCGCCGCTGTTTCCAGCACATATGTCTGAGCCAATTATGAGACGGAACATACTAAGCTTTTTTTAAACCACCATCGTCTCGCTGTTTCACACGCTCCCGCTTTTAGGGGGAGAGTGAGAGCGAGATTCATTGAAGGTGTCAGAGCAGCTAGACTTAATTGCAATTTCATTACAAAAGAAAACCTAGAAGAAAGGGTGGATTTCACTGTATCAGAGCGAGCACCCTACAGATCAATTGAAACATAGAACAGGGTCCTCCTCGAGAGTGGTTGATCTGACCAGCGCACAGAATCAACGGAAATACATATATATACAACTATCAAGTGAGATGTATGAGATGAAACAGAAACATATGGAGGCAAATGCATACAACTAGATAAAGAAATGGATACTCTGGCAACGATTACTGTCCCATTTTAAGCACTTCCTATGTCCTGTGTCCGCAGGGCATCTTACGAAACGAAATGTCCCGCCCTGTCCGGTGTCCAATCAAGCTCTTACGAAGATTTTCCCAGGCGCCCGTGGGCGCTTAGCTTTTTATAGTAGTTAAATTTCGTAAATTCCTTCATGTCCCGGCGTCCAACAGGCGCTTACGAAAAATAAATTTCGTATGATTTGTCCCACTGTCCCACCCCTTACGAAGTGCTCAAAATGCAACAGTAACCTACAATAAGAGTAATTTCTAGTTCTTGGTGCATTCAGTGACGCGAACGGCAAGATCCTGATCATAATACCAACGCAAAAGGTATATTCATGTTGACAGCTAGTATTATCTGCAGAACTTCATTCCGCTAGCATCGAACCTGTCGTTGAGTGCAATAGCATGAATGATGCATGATTAGCGGCTATCACTCAACAGATCGAATTCCGCTAGGATTCGTCGCCGAAAGAAACCTCCAACGCAAAGACACTAGCACCGACAGTATACCAAACCGAACCAGCTTGTGAAATCTATTTCAAAAAGCTGTCTGTACCTCCACTGCTTCTTCAGGTTGGCCCGGAGTTCGCGTGGGTTTAGGGACCGGTATTTTAGTTTGGACGACCTTGGGGTATGCAGGAGACTCCAAATATGGATGGACAGGAGGAATGCTAGGTGAAAATAAGCTGACAGGATGAATGAACTCCTGAGATTGAAGCCAACGCGCACAGGACTCATGGACATATATTCCAGCCGCGTTCTGATGGTGGGGCACTGGTTTGCATTCTTCGCGGAACAGGAAATACAACCTTATAATTACCCATACCTCTCAAGACCCTTAATCGCTATTCTGCAAACACAGTGTGGTACGTACATGGTTGGTTGATAACTCGTGGTTTTGAACTCAGATCTCTACAGACCATGGGGCTCAGATCAGATGAGATGGAACTTCCTGCCTTGGGGCGAGCAGCCTTCCTCGGTCAGCTTTACAGTGCTTCTTCAGAGCATTTTTTGAATCTGCAGCTCTTTGATGACAAGATACTGGAGAACAAGCAGATTGTCCCAAACCCATCCAACGGCATTGAATATAAAGACATCAGAACAGTCTCTGATCGTGCCAGCGCCCTTGATATCAGTGCCGAAATATCCGTCAATATCCTGGCTGGTATAGTTGACCTAAAGGGCTCGGGTCAGTACCTCAACACGAGCAAGTCAAATGTGTCCACACACGAAGTCTCCATGATTTGCTTGACCCGCAAGCAGGTAGAGAGGTTACAGCTCGGGGTCAACGATGTGATCTCCCTGAGAGCGTATAACAGGGCAGTTAAGGCAGGGGCGACCCACGTCGTCACGGCCATTACATACGGTGGTACCCTCATTACGAACATCGTCGAGAAAGTAACTAGCTCTGAAAAGCAAACCAAGATACATGGCGAGCTCTCTGTATCGCTGATGAGGGGAATGGCGTTCTTGTACTCTGCGGAGGGCAAAGCATCTGTTGACAGCGACGTCAGATCCAGGGACATAACTGACAGCTGCATCTTCAAATGCTACGGCGACTACGCCATCTCCAGCCAGGATAACCCAATTACAGTTGGCGATTTGTTTGAGCTTGCGAAGAAATGGCCATCACTGATTGGGGAAGGGGTCCCTGTTCAGATCATTGTGACACCGCTCGACCAGTTTGTAGACGATATGGTTGAGACCAAACTTCTGCACGAGCTTGAAGCTGACCAGCTTCATGACATCCTTACGGCTTACGATATAATATATCGTTTTGCTGCAAGAAGATCTAGAATTCTGGCAGCTCTGGAAACAGGGCCTGGCAGACTCTCTGACTGCTGTCCGAGCTTCATGGAAACTTGCAGAAAGCGCAAGAATACCTCTGATGGTGTTCTCGGGCGCTCTAGACAAGCATTGGCTCAATACCTAGTCAAGTTCCGCAACGGAGGAGAAAAAGCAGCTGGTGAGTCAACAGAGGATTTTTTGAATGGCATCAAAGAGGGATTGGAAAACCATCTGAAGGACTGCGCTGAGGACGAGTCAATGCTGGGTCTTCTGGGAAATATACAGGCTCTGTCGGAGAACTGCAAAGCGCCGTTCACCACTATCAATGAGCTTCCTATCCTCATGACACAAACAAACCGTTGTATGCTTGGCGTTATCCTCATTCCTCCATCCCCTAACCTCAACGGTGTTATCAACACCTATGATTCTCTAGTCATAAATATTCAGCGCTGGAGAGCAGAGGAAGACAAAAAGGCCTCGGAAAAGGATGCAATATTTGTATCATTCTACTGCGATGAAACACTTACAGAAAACCTTTTAAAGTTTGATGGGGAAAAAGGTGTGCTTCGTAAGGCACTCAATGGTTTCTCCCAAGCTGGTGACAAACCAGCTTACCTTGCCCAAAGCAATGATCCCCGACTGGTGTACTATGGAGCATTACCCACCAATTTGACACAGATTCAACAGTTTGATTGGTCTCAGATCAATGAGGATGGCTGGGCATTCCTCTATAACGAGAGGGAGTCATATCATTATGTTGGCGAAGTCCTTGGTGGGAAGCGACACGGTAGAGGGACGGTCACTTATGCAGATGGGTCAACATACACAGGCGATTGGTGGATGGACAGAAGGCACGGAGTAGGTGTTTTCGGGAGGAAGTCCGAACGAACTTCTGGTATTTTCATCAATGACCTATTCTGCTCCGATGGCATCATCACTGACCTCACTATATATGCCAATCATGTCCCTGTCGGAGCAGCCAAGGTACCATTGCGGCAGAGGGACTCGGCTACGGCGCATGTACGCATGATTGGTACCATGCTTGGATGGACAGACGCAGATGAATATAAGGTAACTGTCGAGTGTGCTGGCGATCAGACTGAGAGCCTAGAAATTATTGTCGTTGGAAGATTAATCAAGGCTGGTCAGGACAAAATGTATACCAAAAGCTGGCAATTGGACCATGGAACTGAGCTGAAAGCCGAAAAAAGGAAGTAAGTTCGATATACATATTGTTTGCTCATCCCGTAGATGTTTTCTGCATACTGGGTACGAATTTTCAGGTAACAGAATAAAGCGCATAAATTTTATGTTACCTTGTGCAAGTCTAGATATGAAGTGATTTGAGGTACATTTGCCCATTTGTACATTTCTCCATTTGTATTCCAGGGCAGTTAACAGCCTCATTTTGAGTAGCAACGTACGACTTAGCACTAGAAAACTATTCAAAGCTCACAGTTTGCCATGCTGACTCTATCCCAAACATCCTCGCTTTCTCCCTCACTTTCCTCGCCACTGTCTTCGGAATAATCCTTGTCCTCTGTTTCTTCAAATACCTCGACCTGAAGACCAGCAAGCCGAAGATACTCTAACTCTCGATGCGTATCCTCCGTCAACTTTTCCGTAGAGACATGAAGCCTACAAACATTCAACACCAATATCTACCCAGTGAGCCAGATCTGGAACCCAGCAAGACATTAGCATCCCAACTAACTCTATTTCACTGAAATACTATGCATCCCAAACACCAAGTTCCGGTCGTCTGAGCTTTGGAACAAGGATCCCTTGCGATTTAAGTGGCAATTTGAATGTAGAGAAGGTGGGTCAAGGACGGCGTAGACATTCTAGGAATTGGTGAGTAAGGGTGATATAGTTATCTAGTTCCTTAGCCCAAGGGCGCTCATGAATGACCAGATTCTGCAGCTGGGCAAACGATAAAGTACGAGTATCAGGTCGCCGTCTGATACCGGAATAGCCTTGATCTCCAACGTGGTGATGTGACTCGAACAATTGAAGAACACAAAAAGTGTCTCGTGGCCAAGTTCCGGAGAAAAGATGTAAATTCGAGACCTCTACCTCGGGGTCCTTCAGCCATTCTATGATCTAGCGATGCGGATTGGGACCGGAAAACAGTGCCTTGACGATATCAGAACCTCGAGTTGTCAAGCTGATGGTTTCAACGCAAGGAAGAGTAAGAGAGGTTATAAGCAGCTTGAGCATGTTGTATCCGGTATCTTTCTCGTCTCTGGATCCTTGAGGTACGACGTGTCTCGGCTTGCATTTCAGCGCTATTCGATTGTGGTGGACATTCGTATATGAGACGGACAGGAGATTGGGACAGTACTGGAGAGCTCGGAAAACGGTTCCATTGTCTGCGTCCAGTGTTAAGTGGGTGATCCGTTTCCAAGGAAACTTCCCAGAAAATTCGCTTGACTTTCTGGGGACACGATTGAGCGAAAGGTAGCGAAGAGCAGGAGCATCTTGTAGCAAGTAGAGTTGGAGAAGGTCATTATCTTTGGCCAATAATCCCAGAGTGCTTGTTTGGAGGACTTTGACATGTTCCAGTGAAGATAAACAACCGATTGATGATAAAGACTCGAAAAAGTGCTTGGAAAATTAAGGGCAGGTGAAGGAGATGGAAAGCCATCGATTCACATTTTGGACCAAAATAGGCACCAAAGGATGCTCATGGTACATGTTAGGATCATCTAGGTTTTCTTGACGAGCTGTGGGAGGTAGCGAGCGTTGCCGTGCAAGTCGACGCTAGTGTCGTTATACAGTATACGCGTTAGCGCTTCGAAAGCGCTTCGAACGCGCTTAACCCTGTCACTTGAAAGTCACGTGCATTGAATTTTCGGACTTGCTCCCGCATCCCATCTCGGACCCGTTCCAATGCCAATTTAAGAAGAATTCCAGCCCAAATTTTACTCAAAATCCAGCGGAATCTCGCTCTAAAAACTGACCCTCCTCCTTCAGCTTGACCCTGGTTAAATTGAGGAGGGATGCACGCTCTTCACCACGAAATTCTGGCGCCTTCGGGCGTCGAATTCGCTGCGTGGGTTCAACTGGCTACATCTGAACAAGGAATCTTCAATTTGGTTGTAGCCAGATCTAATATCCTCAAAATATTCGAATTGCGGAACGTGAATGGTTTTGAAAAGTTTTATCACATTCGGACGCATAAGCTTCATGGTATTGTCACTGGGTTGGAAGGCGTAAAGATCCTGGGCAGCGAAGAAGATGGTAAGGATAGGCTGCTTGTCGGGTTCAAGGATGCAAAGGTACATGACAAAACTGGTTGAAATACTAATTTTACTAATTTAATGTCCAGATTGCTTTATTAGAATGGTCTCCGGCCCAATACGACCTAATAACCGTCTCAATACACACATACGAACGAGCCCCACAGTGTCTGGACATCAAACCAACCTGCCATTCCATTCTCCGCGTCGACCCCGTCTCCCGCTGCGCCGCCCTTCTCCTCCCGCAAGACGCCCTAGCCATCCTTCCTTTTCATCGTCGAGAACACGACGAACACGACGACACACAAAAAATGGACGTCGATCCTGACGCCGACGACGATGTTAGGTCGAGAGTACCATACACTCCATCCTTCATCCTCTCACTACCCATCTCCGTCTCCTCATCCATCCACAACATCATCGACTTTGTCTTCCTACCTGGCTTTCACAACCCCACCATCGCCGTCTTGTACAGCGAACGACCGACGTGGACGGGTCGACTGAAAGAAGCCAAGGATACTTGCGCCCTCGTCATCTTCTCCATGTCCATGTCCGCCATGACCAGCGCCTCCGCTACCTCGTTTTCCGCTGACGGACTGTCGGCATCCATGTCCTCTGCTACAACGTTCAGCGTCATCACGTCGATTAAGAATTTGCCCTACGACGCGCAGAGGTTGATACCTTGTACGAGGAACGTCGGTGGTGGGTTGATCGTTTTGACGACGAACAGTTTGGTGTACGTCGATCAGGCGACGAAGAAGCTTATGCTTCCTATGAATGGGTGGGCGGAGAGAGTTTCGGAAGTGTCTGCGTTGAAAAACCCAAACCCCACTTCCGCCAATCCGTCGAACCTGAATCTATCCCTCGAAGGTGCACAGGCGACGTTCATCTCGGATACGACGCTGTTGCTCGTTTTGGTGCACGGGGAGGTGTACACGGTTACGCTGGCGATGGACGGGAAGGCTGTGAGCGGGATGAATATTGGGAAGGAGATGGTGGCGAAGACGACGATTCCGAGTCTCGTTCAGTGTGTCACGGTTCCGGGTTCGTCTGCTTCTACTGCGAGAGTGGATGAGTTGGTGTTTGTGGGGAGTACGCAGGGGCCTTCGGTTTTACTTAGGACGGGGTTTGTGGAGGAGGAGGAGCCGGAGGAGGATGATGTGAATATGGACGATTCGGCTGCTGCTGCGGCTCAGGCGACTGAAGGTCATGGTGCTGGGACCGGTACAGGTGCCGATGTGGAAATGTACGACGATGAAGGTACTTTCGTATTTCCTTGTCCTTTTTGGGTTTTCAAAAAACTTATATATTACTTGTTCGATTACAGACATCTACGGTCCCTCCACGACAACCACCACCACCGAACCCACCCCAGCCAGCAAACCCGAAGCCATCTCCTCCTCCTCCTCCAAAACCAAAACCACTCTAACAAAAGCCCGCGTCCGCCTCACCCTCTCGCTCTCCCTCCTCGACCACCTCCCCTCGTACGGGAGCATCAACTCGATGGCATTTGGGTTAACGCGGAACGGGGATAAACCGGTTCCGCAGTTGATTACGGCTACGTCTTTGGGGCATTTGGGCGGGTTTGTGTTGTGGCAGAGGGATTTGCCGGTGAGGATGAAGAGGAGGATGGGGGTGTTGGGTGGGTCGAGGGGGTGGTGGAGTTTTAAGCTTGTTGGGGGTAGTGGGGGTGGGGGGAGTAGTGCTGGGAGTGGGGGCGGGGAGAAGGAAAAGGAGAGGGAGAGGGAGAGAGAAGGGCAGAGGGGGATACGGATGGTGATTAGTACGGATGCGAATCCTAGCCCGGGATTCAGTAGGGTGAGTGTTGGTTTTTGTTGTTCTTGTGTATTATTTTTCTTCGCTAACTTGTGCATGAATAAATCGATAGATAACGATCCCTTCGACGTCGTTATCGAATATCTCGAATAACGATATTACGGCTCGTATTTCGGGTACGACGATTGGAGCGGGGCCGTTTTTTGGTGGGACGGCGGTGTTGCAGGTGATGACGGGGGCGATTAGGGTGTTGGAGATTGGTGGGTTATTTGTTTATTTCTTTTGATGACATACGATGTTTAATCCTCTCCTCCATAGACGGAACCGAACGTCAAGTAATCAAAGACGTCGAATCCTCTTCCTCAGGCACCGCGGTTGCCCTAGGAGGAGGAGTAGGAGGCGCAGGAGGTGGTGGGGGTGCAGGTGCAGTTCCTTCTGGACCCGCCTCTTCTACCCACCCACACACGCCCCGAGCTAAAATCCGCGCGTGCTCGATTAGCGATCCGTATGTGTTGATCTTGAGGGAGGACGATACGATGGGGTTGTTTCTTGGGTATTTTGCTGATAAGGATAAGGAGAAGGATAAAGACGGGAAGGGGAAGGAGAGGGAGAGGGAAAGGGATAAGGATAAGGATGGGAAGGGGAAGGGTGAGAAGATGGGGAAGGTGAGGAGGAAGGATATGAGTATGTTGGGTGGGAAGGTTGGTTACAGTTGACCCACTGATGGTGAGGAAATGAAAAAAGTTACTGACTTGGTTTTTTCTTTCCTAGATGTCGAAATACCTCACGGGGTGTTTCTTTACCGACCATACGGGGATGCTCGAGAAGAACATCGTCGGCCTTTCCTCCTCCTCTTCGTCTTCGACTTTGGCGAACAAAGTCGATTTAGGGCAACGGACATCGAGTGGGTTGGATAATCAGTGGTTGATGCTTGTGCGTCCGCAGGGTGTGATGGAGATATGGTCGTTGCCGAAGATGGTGCTTGTGTTTACGGTTGGGGCGCCGTTTATGACGCTGGAGAGTGTGCTTGTAGATGAGGGGGAGGGTGCAGGAGTGGGAGCAGGGATGCCGTTGATGAGTTCTGGTGTGACTGCTGCGAATGCGAACGCAGTGCCTATGGGAGCTTTAAAATCGGGTTCGGGGTCAGGGTCGGGGTCAGGAGTGGGTTCGGGGTCAGGTTTGGCTCAGACACAGGATGTGGCGATGAAGGAGGGTGATGATGCGAGTGCGAGGGTGAGCAAGTCGCCGAACCTGGCTAGTCCGGTGCTTGAACAGGGGAGAGAGACGAGTATATTGAGTTTGGCTGGCGGTGGAATTGATCAGGTCACTATTGCTCCGTTGGGCGAGAGTAAGCCCGAGTTGCATTTGTTTGTAAGTCTTTTTGTTTTGCTTTTCAGGATTTCATCGCTGACCTTTCTGTACAGGTTTTATTACGTTCTGGCCAAATGGCAATATATCAAGCTGTCCCGGCCGCTGCTCCTACGCCCGTACCTAGCTCCTCGTCCGCTGATGCACCCATGAATGGGGTGTCGCCTGTCTCTCCTACATCTCCGGCATCGCCTACGCTGCCTACAGCCGCAGGAGGAAGACCTTCTGTCCCCCCAACGAGCGCCTCGAACTCGAGAGCCGTTCATCTCCGGATTGCATTTGTCAAGGTCTTTTCCAAGACGTTTGAGATCCAGCGAGTCGAACCAGGATTGGGAGGAGGTGCCGGAGGTGGTCCGGGATCTGGATTTGGTAATGTTGGTCCTGGCGGTGTGGGCGGTGGGGGTTCAAGTTCAGGTTCAGGAGGGGGCGGCGGATTCAGCGGCGGTGTGAGTGTTGGAACGGACCAAAAGAAGATTTCGAGGATGTTTGTACCATTCCACACGACGCCTCCCTTCTCTCCGCCATCGTCGGCTCATCGAGGTGATGGCGAGGCAGCGGCCCAGACGACGACGTATACCGGTGTGTTTTTCACTGGGGAGAACCCGTCGTGGATCATAGCTACCGACCGGGGAGGAGTGAATTTGTATTCTTCCGGACATTCGATCGTTCATGCGTTTACGGCGTGGGAGCCAGCAGCTGATCCGAAGGGAAGTGGTAAAGTGTGGGGCGGAGGGAACGGAGGGGAGTTTTTGGTGTACAGTGATGAGGTGGGGTATCGGTGATTCTTTGGGTAGTCGCTTATTGATGGTTCATATCGAATTCTAGGGACCTTCCCTCCTCGAATGGATACCGGATTTCCAACTCGAACTTCCTCTCCCCATGCGCTCGATCCCTCGCGGCCGGGCCTACACCAGCGTGGTGTTTGACCCTTCGACCTCTCTGGTTGTCGCAGCGTCAATTTTGGAAGCGAGCTTTGCGAGTTTCGATGAAGATGGTAATAAGATCTGGGAGCCGGATGGTCAGTGACTTTTTCGGTTTTTTTTTCCCTCACTCTGGTTGTCTGAGCTCTTTGTATTTCCTCGCTCTAGCACCAAATATATCTTACCCGATAACTGAATGTTCTACCCTTGAATTGATCTCGCCAGATTTATGGATTTCGATGGATGGGTAAGATTCATATCGTTTGTTTGGTTTTGACGAAATTTATAGGTTTGTTTTCTTTTCTCGATCTTAGGTTTGAATTCGCCAACAATGAGATTGTGAACGCCGTCGCGTGCGTTTCGCTCGAGACGGCCAGTACGGAGACGGGTTTGAAGGAATTCATTGCGGTAGGAACGACGATCAATCGTGGAGAGGATTTGGCTGTCAAAGGAGCTGTAAATACAACTTTTATCTCTTTCCTTTCGGACGCCGCTAACTTATTCTTTATTTGGTATATAGACGTACATTTTCGAAATAGTGGAAGTCGTCGCCGATCCAACATCATCTCCAAAACGATGGTACAAGCTTCGATTGAGGTGTCGAGACGATGCAAAAGGACCGGTTACCGCTCTTTGTGGGTTGAATGGATATCTGGTGTCGTCGATGGGGCAAAAGGTATGCGATTCTGCCTTTTGATTTTTTAGTCCGAGCTCATCATCGCCTTTCCGCGTAGATCTTTGTTCGGGCGTTCGATTCAGATGAACGTCTTGTGGGTGTAGCCTTCATGGACGTTGGAGTTTATGTCACTTCTCTTCGGACGATCAAGAACCTCTTGTTGATAGGGGATGCTGTCAAAAGCATCTGGTTCGTTGCTTTCCAGGTACGGTACTCTCCTTCACTTCACCTCTGGCTGCTTATCTTTAATCGGTGGATCGCAGGAGGACCCCTACAAGCTCGTTCTACTCGGCAAAGACACGCGCCACCTTTGCGTCACCAGTTCCGACTTTTTCTTCGCCGATAACGAAATGGCTATCTTTACCCATGACGAGGAGGGAATTATGAGATTGTATGATTATAACCCTCAAGGTCAGACCAACATTGAGTTTTGGCTTTACGAACTGACTAAGAACCCATTAGACCCCGAATCCCGAGATGGACGGTATTTACTGTTGCGTTCTGAGTTTAACAGTCAAGCAGAGTATCAAACGACTGCACTCGTTGCCCGACGCACGAGTTCTGACACTGTCGTTCCGCAAGCCAAGCTCTTGTGCGGTAAGTAGATCGAGCCTTAAAAAGCGCGTCCGAATACTCACAGTTTGTTATATAGGCGCGACGAATGGATCGATCGCAGCAATCACTCCGGTTGAAGAATCTACTGCGAAAAGGTTGCAGCTGCTCCAAGGGCAGTTGACGAGGAACATTCAGCACATTGCGGGACTGAATCCCCGGGCGTTTCGGTAATTTGGAGGTTTTCCTTCTTTTCACTTGGGCAAATTCTCACCCTTTCATTTCTAGCATTGTCCGAAACGATTACGTCTCTCGGCCACTTTCAAAAGATATTCTGGACGGAAACCTGTTGATGCATTTTGAAAGCTCGTCGACAACAAGGCAGTTGGAGATGACGAAACAGATTGGTACGGAGGTTGGGGTTGTGAGGCGGGATTGGATAACGTTGGATGGGCCTTGGTAAGGTTTTTTGTTTGTGATCGCGCTGCGCAGAAAAGTACTTGCTATATATACATCTTATTTTCGACATTTTTTGGGAGTAGTTCAATACTCGCTGTATTAAGGATCAAGAATATGATTCGTGTGTAACTGTGTAGACTATAAGTCAAGAGGCTAGATCTCAGGCGTGGTCTCATGATACCGGTTCTCCACGTCCGGAATGTTACACATTGCGCTATCATGACGCGCTATGAGATTCTTGACCCATTTTTAACGATACGCTTATTCATCCAGTCGTAGTTTACTCATCCAGTCATGGTATAAAAGAACAGGAACACCTTCAACTTTGATTATCAACCATCTACTAACAATGGCTTTGGCTGAACCCCTTACCCTCTATACTGCCAAGGTAAACGGTCCGGTAATGACTCTACAATTCAACTGAATTACGACATAGACCTGTCCTTTTGCGCACAGGGTAATTTCATACGTCGAGATGAAGGTAAAACCGGTCGAGATCTAACTGCCTCCTAGGTCGAACTGGCTCTGGCGGAGAGCGGCGCGAAACCAAACAAGGATTTCATAAGGTATGAGATTGATCTCAAGAACAAGCCAGAGTGGTACCAGCCCAAGATCAACCCCGCGAGTAAGGTTTGTGCATTTAACCCAGCTCAGCCAAGTTCCGTATCCATATTCCTAACTCAACTAGGTTCCTGCTGTTGCTTTTGGCGGCCCAAAAGTTCCAGGCGATCAGCCATCCCCTGAGTCCACCAAAATCGCCGAGTCCCTAGTCCTACTCGAATTTGTGGCCGACCTCTACCCCGACAGCGCCCTCCTTCCCAAAGACCCAGTCCTTCGCGCCCAAACTCGCTTCTTCATTGACGCTTTCTCAACCAAATTCGCTCCCCCATATTACGCTTTCCAATCGGGCAAGGCCAGCGCGGAAAGTGTTCTTACAGCATTTGAAACGATTCAAAATCTCTTGGCTCCGGAGGGCTTTGCTATTGGCGATGGGAAGCATTTTACCACTGCCGACGCTGCTGTTGTTCCGTTTTTCGCTCGATTGGAGATTGCGTTGAAGAATGATTATGGAAGCTTCCCTGAGGGAGAGGGGAAGAGTACATGGGAGAAATTGCAGACCGAGCCGAGATTCGAGAGGTGGAGAAAGTATTGGGCCGATGTAAAGGCTCGGGACTCGTTCAAGGCTACGTTTGATGAGGCGAGCGGACTTGTTCTTGTCAGATGTTTTGGATTAAACTGACAATTATCGATAGGAGTACCTCACACAACAATATGCAGGCAGACGAGCAGCAGCAGCAAAGGCTTAAGATAGATAGTCGGCCTTGGAAAAGAACGTTCTATAAGGGATCCATGCGGCATTATAAAATGAATGTATATGTACTTTTTACTCTTGTCCACTTCGTCTGGTAATCAACTACTGAGTTTGCTGCACTGAAAATCCCTCGCTCACTTCTCCCTTCTTGTCCAAAGACGTTTCTCCTTTCGCATTTTGAATTTTTCGCGTGTCTATTCGCAACACGCATAAAGAGAGAAGGGAAAATGATCGAGACAGCAGGAAGTTTAAATGAGCGGTGTAAGCGAAAGGAATCAGCTTGAACTGTACCTTTCTATTCCTCAGCCTCGTCTTCTCCCGATGCAGCTCCACTGCTTGCCCCTCCGCACCTACGTTCTCCCGATTTCCCTCAAGTTCATTCCTCTTTCTTCTTCTCACGTACTCGCAATCTATCACCCAATGTCCATGTTTTCCACACACATCGCAGGACTTCGAGGGTCCATACTGGCTCCGCCTCTCGCACTCGTGTATTTCATGTGGCAGCGCACAACATGGACAAAACCCTTTCCAAAACATGTTGCTTACCATTTGCTCAGCGGATGGATACTCTCGTTGATGGATGTCCGGAGAGACGGAATTGATCCCCATCCCTCGTGCGATGAAATCCTTTCTGAAAATGTTATCGACGAGCATTGCGAATCGAACATCGCGAATGGTGAGACCTGGGACTATTAGTGCTTCGGGGAAAGCTACAGTGAAGAGAAGGTCCATTTAGCACACAGACGATGGGTAAACCGGTAGACAATAGGCTGGAATACTTACGAGTAACATCTCTGGCTGGAGCTGGCCTTCTCAGGTCTGAGATTTCCGAAGGAACGTAGGCATTGGTTGTTTTTATCTGAAGCAGCATTATTGTAACCTTCTCCTCCCTCTCATCCTCATCCCTCTGCTCTGCAAGGAGCTTATTCTGAAAAGGTAGATTGTGCGACTTCAACACTGATGCCGGTGAAGAGGCAGTCGAGATTGGAGGATTAGAAAATCGAAGGTCGGCTGAACTTCTCTGTACCAGATTCATATAAAATTCGGAAGAGTTGACAAGGGAATACGGAATCTAACGTTCGAACATGGTTGTGATTTTCAGACAAATTCGTCGTAAAAATTTACTCACTCCCTCGCTATGCAGAATGTCTCTAATCCTCGAAGCAAATAAAGTACCATCTTGCCATGACTTGAGTAGGTATTTTCCATGGTAAGACCAGCCAGGGCCAAACTTGACCCTTCCGTGTGTTGTCTTGTTTGAGGTAGTAAAGGTCCAAGGTATATGATACCGAAGAAGCTTCAGATATTCGTTAATCTCAGAGAGTGATAACCATGGTAATGGTCCGGAGACCGACGATGAAGAAGGCGGAAGAGAAGGAAGAGAGGGAAGAGGGGGAAGAGAGTGCGTTTCGTTGGTGTTTGTGCTCACGACTGCTTTGCGTGCGCAGATAGAGTATCAAAAGCAACCTCAACAGACAAAATTTTGCACACAGATACTTATTCCCACTTACAATATCTGACAGATTTAAGGTGCAGGAGTGTTTCTAAGCATGAATAAGCCTCAGAGAGAAATGACTTTGAGACGAAGAACTCGCCATATCTTGGTCGGAGACGCGCCAATTCCCTTGCTAAACCTAGACTCATTCTGAGATTTTGGCGGGTTGCCAGTGCGTTCCGGAAGAAATTTCTTGACCTTGAACGGAATTGAATGGGTCCCCACTGCAAAAAATATCAATAAATGCAATATGTAACGCTGCTCAGTTTCACCGACATCGAGGTCAAGGTCGAAGAATTTAACCGCCAAGGTAGGCGCCGAACTCACCATCACGTTACTGAATCTGATGAGTGACGCGGTTCATTTCAATGATCATTGCATCTCAGTTTCTTCTAGATGTAGCCAAGCTTCGATAGCTCAGAATCCGAAAAAGCCTTCCAGCTATTGCCAGGATTCACCCAGAATGAAAGATATTCAAGGTGCGTTTGGTAACGCGCAAATCTGAACAAGAATCAAGATCTGAATTTGCGACGATCCACATGCTTACAACATCATTTGAGACCAGGAAAAGATTCTACCCAGCTTGAACCCGAACCACCAACACCGCCTACTTTCAAGCATGCCAGCTTCACGAACAAACGGATTTAGTTTGCATTCTTTAGGGAACACCGTCGGGGCCGGAGCTGCCATAGGCCGAGGACGAGACTCAAACGGGGACGTGGCAGTGGAGGAGGTCGTCGTGGCGGGGGAAGAGGAGGGTTCCGAGGAGGTCGTCCTCCACCTCCTCCTCCACCCAAGTCATTCAAAACCCGCGGCGCTGATTTTTCTCGTACTCACCATAAAAGCCTTTATAATGGTCAAAAAACGGAGTGGGACCAAAGTCCGTTGGATACGCTCGGCACAGATTGTGTCAAGTTCGGAGAGAATTTCAATATCGACGAGTCAGTACTTGGTTTCAGTATTTCAGTTGGCATCTCCTGAACGTTGTTTCTGCAGTGCTATGCTCTCAAATCTAATGTCTCGTCCTGCTCTCCGCGCTCAGCTTAACACCTTCCTGGCAGGAGATGCAGAAACTGGATGTGGAGGAAGAATGACCGAAAGGAAATTCATTGAATTCATCAGAATGTGTCCTGAAATGCGTCTAATCTGCTTGGACGCCGCTTTACATTTCGGGAAAGACGTTTTGCTGGCTATTGTGGAATCGTGCCCCAAGCTCGAGGCGTTAAGGATTTCCGGGCATGATAAGAGGTCAGTGCTTCTGTATTATGCTTGTGTATATGCTCACTGGCATAGCATTGCCCGTTGCTTCTATAGTCAGGGGAGCATGTGCGTTCTTCTCGCAAGCTCGTTTCTATTTTGAGTCGACCTTTTTATCCTATACCAGTGATAGTAAAGCTTTAGGAGCTCTGGCAACTGCATGTGAAGCCAATCCCCAGCTCGGCAGAAATCTGCGGGACCTCTTCCTCATCGACCAACCGACGTATTCCTCCGAAAAGCCCATCAAAAAGTCAGTGGACAGCTTACTTTGGCTACGAAGTAGAGCAGTGTGATCCTTTGACGAGCTCCCCTTTCTTATTATCTACTTTACTGCAGGCCCGCCCATCGCTTCTTATTCGAATAAGCGAAAGCGAGGATAAATATAGCCCTCTAGGTCCGGATGTTGTGTATGTCAAAGGGAAGATGGACTTTTTCTTACCTGAAACATACATGTACTGGTAAGGGAGTACAAGTCCTCTTTCAGCTTCAGTGAACATGGGAATCGGTAGTCTCCTGTAAGCATTCCAACGATCCATAGGATGTGTATATGTTAGAATCGGAGATTGTGTATGTAACGAACATAAAGAACTTATAAGCTCTAGGTACTGATTCAGTCAGAATATGTAATCTTTCAAAGCTTTCGAGTGATAGGCCATAGGCCATAGCCAAAAATTACATGTCTTCGATGTAGCAGCTCATGCAAAATCCCCCCTACACACTTCCCTTGATGTTACTCCTTCTACTTTTGGCGGAGAAGCTTACACTGCGTTTGTGAATGCAACACCGGTGAACATCCGCGGAGTGGTTAGCTTCAGACTTGTCGCTTCCAATTGAAATTACAGATCGACGCTCAAAGTGCATGGCAGACTCGAGCTGCATTGTGGTGGCACAGAACCCAGTCTGCTCTCTTACCGTTTCATCAAGGGTTAGATTATGGGTTACCAGAAGAAGGACGACTAAGGGGTAAATTCCCTAAGAGAAGGTCAATATAAGATGTCCGGGGAGAGAAATTTTGGGACACATACCGCCAATTGCACATTTACAGGGGTATACAAGTCACCCACTGTCCCGATTTTCAGAGGAATGACAGAAAATATCAGTGAGGCGAGCTGCAGATTGCATTGGGAGGTATCAGCTTCACTCTGAACAATGGTACGAAGGGCCGACTTACACAAGACAGAGTGTATAATACACCCGTTTCAATGAGAAGGGCAAATATTTTTCCGGCCTTTGCGCACCCATCGACACTGGCGTTCAGGTCGTTGCATATTACACTTCTACTTTTCCTAAAATAGAAAGAGCAAAGTAAATAAGCCGAACTGCTAATAGTTTGATATCATCACCAACCAGGCTTTGATTGAAATCAGTGAAGTAGCTATGGAATTGTTCAAGATAGAAAACACCATCGTTGCAAATTGCGTGACATTAATTCCCAGGTTCAGCTCGTCGAATTCTATGCCTGTTTCCGTATCTATTACCGTTAAGACAATGCGGATGGTGATTGTGGCAGCCACGGAGGCTGTGAGTAACAATCGTCAGAAATTTCATTTGTTAACTCTAAATTTGGAAGGAAATCTGAGATCCACGCACCTGCTACGAGACAGAGCAAAAACAGACACATTATAAGAGCTCGTTTCCCATCTGCATGGCATAGTACCCAGGCTCGCCAGACTACAACTCCATCGGTCAGAATATACTACGCGACCCCAAGTCAGTCCAGAGTAAGAGCAAGAGCTATGGTTGAACCAACATTGACCAGCATCAATGCATTGAAGAAGAACAGATAGTGAGGCGTTTTTTGGGTATCAGGATCAGCGGATAGGAACCAGGCCTGGAAGAACTGGATCAATGTCGAGAGTGAAGCTATCCAGTATGCTGTGGATAGCAGAAACATGAAAATTGTTATTCCGAATAGAATTTTCCTCGCTTTTGTTGTGAGCCCTTGACGTCTAATTCCAAACTCAACTGAGAAAGACGTTTTGATGCTGAAAGATAAGAACCAAAAGGACCCACAGCATAATAAAGGAAGAAACAGGAATCAAGACAGCGTATATCCCTGTCATTAGAGCGACCAAGTTCTTGTCAGAAATCACTGCCATTGAAAGAGTAGATCAAAAGACACACCGTATACAAAAGTCTGTGGTATGACGAATATAACATGGCGATATAGCAGGGTTAGCGCGTGCTCTTGCTCCTCGGCACTGTTAAGAGTCATCACACTAGGCGAGGAGGCGTAAAAAACAAAGACGAAGAAGAAAAAGAAGAAAACCGGCCCTCAAAAGCAAAAGAAGTCACGGTAGAGAGAGAGTCCAACGCTCTATAGCCAACCAAAGAGAATGCTTGATTGGATGGCACTTATGTACTTAGGCGTAAATTGATTATGCGATCTACGAAGAATTCCGAAAAAAATCTTTGAAACGTCACTTCAAGACATTGACAATGATATTGCCTGATGAGGATAATGATGGAGATGAAGATGATGATGTCAACTGTGCGTGCTGGGAGAGGAGGGTCAAAAAATGGTCTAAGAAGTATGCCCAATACATTGAGTATATTGAGCGCGAATATCGAAATGATAGCCTGCGGACCAAAAATCAAAACGAGCTGATGACTCAACTGTTAGAAGTTCGCTCTGGGGCCTGAAGACCAGTGTCTACTAAACTGTAACACGGTCAGCAGTAATTAATTGCGCTCTAATCGCATGCACTCGAATCAAAGCACGAGGCTTGAAGATTGAAGATTGAAGTCCTGGGGAGGAAGGAAGGAAGGAAGGTTTATTACACGGCATGGTCCAAGATCTGAACGCCGGTTTCCAGAGGTTATCCCGGTGCTGACCCTGTCACCATCGCCTCTGGGACTGCTGCAGGAGGAGAAGACGAGCTCACAGCTGACGCAGGGCATCGTTACTGTAGATCTCCCCGCCCTGACAGCAGCCAACTATCTACGATACAAGAAGTATACCTAGAGGGGGCGAAGTTGGGCCAATACTTCATAGCCCTTGAATTCGTGAAAGGGAAAAAATAGTCAGCGGCAAGTCTGATCCGGCCATGACGTAAGCTTCCCCCAGACCGAGTCGTCTCGTTGAAGCGTCGAAGTATTCAAGCCACTCAGGCCTCAGGTATCGCGACCAGACTAAATCTGCTCGTTTTTATGAAGTCTGGCCCACCTCACGCAATTTCCACTCCTGTTAGAGGAACCTTAAGATATGCGCATCGCAGATTTTGAACTTTTTCCCACTAGACCTATCTGGACCATTATAGTGGCATCTGAGTTGCTTCGATCATTATACGACGATTGCCTGCCGAGCTCATGCTAACCTTTCGGTTCAACTGGCCATACACCAACGACAAGGTTGACTCCATTCGACTCTCCTCCGCTTGAATGTGCTCCATCCAGATGCTGTTTGTCTTCCCAGAGCCGGACGACTGATAGGTAACCAAAAATCCTTCTGCTCCCAGTAGCGGTCTCTCTTTTCCAGTATATATCTCGTACCCTTGATCAGTACATGCAGCTCACGGTGAGGAAGCAATGTAATTCGGTAACCTATGCCTGCGTTACGAAGTAGCGAATAGTTCGAGACGACATCAATTCACCGAGCTTATAACTAACTAGCTAGCTATTCCCAAAAATCAGCCCACATACAAAAAACTTTAGCAAGAATATGCTTGACACCCTTCTCCACGGGCCCAACGAAGGCTCTACCCCAGAACAATTGGAAAATCTCTTCTCCGACGCAGGCGAAAGAGTCATTCCAGATATTTTGCTCAAAGGTCGCCGGGGACACAGCCGATGGAGATAAGGGTACCTTGTTGAATAATCAAAATCTCGTACAGAAATGTAAACAGAAAGCATAAGCATATCGTGGCTGTTGTCCTTGCAGCAGACGGCTTCACCGGAGCTGTAGAGTGAGGTTGCAATCGGTATAATCCCCCTGAAAGAATGTACCAGCTTGCGCTTCCGATAGCAATAACGGTAATGGGATCGCAAGTAAGACCAACGAGGACGTTCAAGTCCTGAAGAACAATGCCAAGGAGACCGAGAGTTTTGGTCGCAGAGGCGTCGGAAGCAGGTACGACGCTGTTGCAGCACTGAATAGGACCAGTGGTGCAGCTACTAGCAGGCTCATTACCAGGAGCAGGTATGGCGACCGCAACAGTAGCGAGGGCAGCAGAGACAAAGGCGAGTTTGAGCTGCGTGCTTATGAGAGGCGAAAGAGAACTGGAGCAACAACTGCTAGTTGTTCTAGTGAGTAGTGAGGAATATTTGCACAGGTCGTCGAAAGGATCTTTATACCTCTTCGTTTGAATAGGAGCTGTACCTATTGCGTAGAGCAGAGGTCGTGCACTTACCTGTACGATGACGATAATAAATGATTTTTCTTTCATTTTCATTTATTTCTTCCTACTAGGCATACTCAATCGTTAGAAAGCTGTCGGAAATTTGTTCGAACAAATTGTGGAGCCCTTGATTGTTGTGGGAGGAATTTTTTGCGCTCTGCAATTGAAAAACGCGTAAGTATGATCTTTTGAACTCGAGAAAATTTCGGTGCTTTCGGGCATGGCAGATCCATTGGGAGCAGCGGGAGAATCATAGAGTACAGTCTACTTACAGTTCAGGATCACATTTCACCAGTTACATAGGCTCAGAGATGTTATTTCGCCGCATGATATTTTGACGACATGATATCCCCGGATAATATACCATCCTGCATGAGAAAACGATGCGCTCGGTGAACGCTATACTATAGCTCAGGAGCTGGGAAGATCGGGCAAGCCTATATATGTACAAACTTGCTCACACTTACCAGGCCAGCTGCTCCGCGATGGAGCTCCCGAGATTTGAAGTTCATTTTGCCATTTTAGTCGAACGGCATGTACACTAAGGCTCCCGTAGATTTTGTATGCTACTGAGCTCGAAAAAAAATGAAGATCGTGCCGACGGGAGTTGATGGCATGACGTCACGGCAAAGAGGCAGAGGCTTTTGCGCTGGAACATGACGTTGAACAAGGCTCCTTTTCGCCCTTATGATCAACGTGCCGGCGCGAAGCTGGGTCAACCTATATTTATGATCGATGACTGCTGAAATGTTCTCTACTACTTATCTCGAACTCGTGTCGAACCTCATTTAGATCAGTGAGGTTGCATGTCTTCGATATCCTTGGAGCCATCCTATCGTCGTACATACTTATTGGCCATGAAAGAAGAACAATCTTAACCAAAGATATGATAATCCCAATACATCGGACAACCATCATCTGTCATATTTGCTTGTTTTGATTCCAGCATGAAAGCGGAACAATTTATCAAAAGGGCGAAGAAATGAGATGGAAGCTCATTTAACATATTTAGGCCTTGAAACGATGTCTTTTGATCGAAACAACTCGAGGCATACCATGCCACCAAGTTCTGAAACGATAGACCGTAGCCTAGCACCACCGCAGTTTCACATATCAGAACCAAGATGAAAAGCAGAATTTCTATTCTTTTGTGATGGATAGTTCGAACGTCTATCTGCGCGCTTGACAGACGCGACCACGATCACATGTTCAGCGATGCATCCTCGGTTCAATGGTGGTATTCGCGAACCACTTATTTCGCATGAATGGCTAGCCAGGCTAGGTCGATGAGCCTACGGTACGAACGCTGAATTTCTTCGCAACACACAAATGATTCAAAACCCAAGCCCAAAACTTTATTAAGGAATGTGTAATGAGGTATATAAACTCCAAACGATTGTGATAAATGTCAACCTCGAAGCTCATAGTGCGCGCGGTGTATGAGTAACAGGTATGGTAAACAAAACCCAAATGCCAGATTAAATCAAGTTTCCTGAGAGCGAGGATGTGTCGAAAGATCGCGTCCTACGACATCCCGGGCCGATGCAATCAGCTTTGCGCGGTTGAAAGCACGAAATAGGTGCTTAGAGCTGGACGGGGACACAGCCGACCGATACGAGTCCTCCTAGAGAGTAGGAGCCAGTTCGTCAGTATGCGAGCCAATTTTGGAAGGAAGAAGAGAGGGGCCGCAAGATTTCAATGAGTACGAGGAAAGTAAAGCTTACCGTGGCTGTTGTCTTGACAGCAGACAGATTGAGCCTTGCTGCAGAAAGAGAGATATAAGGACACGGTCTAACGTTGACATAGATTAAAGCTTACCAGCCGTTGCCGCCAAGTCCGACAACAGTGATGGGAGAGCAGGTGAGACCGACGAGAACGTCAGTGTTCTGAAGGACAATGCCGAGAAGGCCGAGAAGAGTAGAGACACCGGGGCTGCTAGCAGACTCGACGGAGTTGCAGCACTGAACGGGGCCAGTGGAGCAAGAGCCGGTGCGAGGGGTAGGGGTGGCAGCCGCAAGGGAAGCGATAGCAGCGGTGACGAAGGCGAGTTTGAACTGCATGGTGGTTATTGGGTGTGGGATGTGAAGGTTTGGTTAAGTAAAGACTGTCAGGAAAACTTGAACTGGTGGGTGTTCGAGTGAAGAAATGATGACCTCCTCGTAGTGCTTTTATATCCGGAATCGGGCTTGGTAAAACGTGTTTTTTTTTTTTTTTCTGTTTGTTATTTTTTTTTTAGCTCTGTTTCAAAAGGAATTATGCCATACGTAGAAGGGATGTCCGTACATAGACGTTAGCCGATGCTCAGAATAGGTATGTATTCAATTATGCGAAGCGTGCTCTAATAATTGCATTCGAGGAGGATGATATCAAGACGGAGGTTTGTTACCGTCAATTATCATTCAGAATGTCGTAACACAAACTTCAGTGGTTCGATTCCAGGATGAAGATGCAACGCCTTCGGGCATTTGCGATCTTCTAAGCCTTCCTTCAATCATCACCTTTGGAAACCACTACGTACTTTTCTCATCAAGCAGTAATAGGTCATCCACCACCTCCGAGGCCAGACGAGGTAGTTTTAGCAACTGGCACTGATCCAACGGCTTCTCGCGTTTGCAACCTTCAAGATCTCCTTCAGACGCTTAGTCTCACCCACTGCGGAACCATACCTCAGAAGCCCGACGTATGGAAGTTATATTGGACGGTGTTGGAATATTCATATGTCAGTAAATATGTATCGATATCCCCAAAGAAAGCCTAATTTTACCATTGTATACATAAATGAATGGTATAAGACTGTACATAATTCGACAAATGATCGATTGTCGTTTTTAGTGAACGTCCGTCCCGTCGGCCTACAGCAGTAAAAAGAAGTACATAGATAAATATTAGTCTGCGAAAGTCCGCGACAGACGTGGATGTGTCAAAAATATCGAAGCATTATACAGTACACACCCGTGGCGCTACATTTAGAACAAATGAATGGAAAAATCGTAGAAACCAGAAGAACACGGCATCGAATTGTGAATGATTCCCTGAACGGACGAAAGATGCCAAGATTCAAGGAATGGGATGTATTGCGGGAAGCTCAACAAAGTCAAAATTACTTGTGATGAGTACGAGATCTGCCATGCCCGGCTATGAAGGAGGTTCTTTTTTCGTTTTTCGTTTTTCGTTTTTCGTTTTTCGTTTTTCTTTATTTTTAGAAAACGGAGATGATATCTCATGCTGCAGCCAGATGAGTATTGCAGGGCGCTTTTCAACTGAGGACCCTGCGCTACGATGCGATGTCCTTTGTTCCTGTATTCGGTTCTCGGATAACAAACGCCCAATAGGACGTAATTTTAAAATTTATGTTATGTTCCATACATCCAGTACAACGGGAAGAGCCTCGGCGAAAAAACAGACTGATACCGACTTATGTACGTTGTACGTATGGACTAGGGTGAACTTGCGTATGGGAAGTGCTGTTTCGAATGGTACGACTCTTACGAGTTATGTAACGCTCATTTACCACTTGTCCGAGACTTTGAGTCGCGGATGTTGCGGCAAATACTATACTATCGCCAGTCCAGGTCCCTTCCTCATTGGATACTTCCATAACGTACTGAAGTAAAGTTCAGACTCAGGGTGACTGCCAGCTTGGTAGGGTTGGCGGATGCAGAGCGGAGGGTAGGGAAAGAGAACCGCATACAGCCGCAGAACTTTGCAAACAAACCCATTGAAACCTGTTGAAGCGGAATTAGTGGCAGGATTTGCGAAGGACCATTGGGGGCGCCGCGGTGTAAGAGAGTGACAGGTGTAAGTAGAGAGAGGGGAGGAATGCGCCAACGAGTCCGAACCGGAACGCCGCCCACCAAAATACCGCTGAAGTTTAGACTATAGAGTGTGCTTGTGCTCGGACCCGTGGGTTAGATGCCTTGGACGCCTTGCGGATTTTGTGTCCTTCGGTTCCCTGGCGCTTGAACGTTGTGAACGTTGAACGTCGAACCGTAAACGATTGATCGATCGCCAAGGAGGACAAGAAACAAGAAGTACAAGAAACGGGGACAAGCAGTTAGCAGTTAGCCTGTAGGTTTTCGGACTATGTGTCTTCCCGGCTCTTCAACTTTGGATACTTCATAACGTACTTGAAACAATATGTAATGTCGACGAATTCAGAGCGGAGAAGGGCGGAGAGATTTCTGAGTTGAAGTGGGTAATTTGAAATAATCATTAGGGAGTAATCGACTGAGAATAGGGGACGAAACGCACTTGGGACTCCGGTATCGAAACGGAACGCCCACAAAACGCCACCAACTAAGATGCCTTGGTTGAGATGGGAGACGGGACGGGACCTGTGGATTGTGTTCTTCGGCTCACCAGCTGTTGGGCGCGCAATGATGAATGGCGCCGAAAAGGACGAGAGTATGTTCGAGTAGAGTGTATTTTGAGAACAAGTCGTTATCGAGTAAAGTAGATAACGCAGAATATATTCAATGGATGGGGTAGTTAGGACTTCACGTTCGTCCAGGCGCTGCTATGTGCTGTACAGGACCACAGGAAGTATGCTTGCTTGGCAATGGCTCGCATGAGCCTCTGCTGAGCTTTGAGACCAAATGGAGACAATGCGGGACGAGATGAGAAAATCAAGGGAAGAGCGCTTAGCAGGACGTAAAATTAATTGATTAATTCATGATGAAGGGATGTCTATGACAGATGATTGGATGTTGTCCTGTCGAGCCTCGTCGAGCCAGCTGCAGGCCAAGATATTATTGGTATGTAAAGGCAGGCATTTAACTTTAAGCGCTTTTTTGGACTTCTAATTAGGGTATGTACGATTGATGTGGTAGGTTGCAATCAAAAGAGGTTCAACGACCGGACCAGTCCACATTATATTGAAAAATTCTCCCTAAGTGTGTAAGTATAATGCGACTTTATGGCGAATTTGACAAAATGGGAACTTGGCTTGTTTCGAAGAAGACAGGGAAGAGGTAACAACTTATTGGTTTATGTATTTGAAAGACAAATATTCAATATGTATTACTGTACGTACTGCGTTATGTTAAGCAGGGAAATATTGACCGGTAAGTGAAACTCGCCAAAAAGAGAACGAGCGTGTGGTCGAATTATTCGTATGTATGTACATTGTAAGTATTCTCTTGCACGACTCATCCAGGTTCGAAACTCCGTCAAAAGGTCTAGGTCCTGGGCATCGCTCGGATCGAAGAGTTCAAAAGGCTCTGCGCAGGGGCACCGGGACGAGCCACGGCGGTGATTAGTCTTCCGGACTTCGAGAGTATGAATGAACGCTTCCAAATTCGTCTGCAGGACACCTAATCCTTCAAGTATTTGCCTTGGGAGTATAACCAAAGACTGCAAAATCTGCAAGGCAGTCAGTCCACCGGTCCACGAGTCCAGGTATAAAAGTACGTATGTACAACGATTTTGGGACCTATGACGCCTCTGTGGCCCCAATGATCCGTCAGACTTCTTGAGTACACTAACCCTTTTTGCGCGATCTGCGAAAGATTTTAGGTGACTTCCGTAATGCCAAACAGGATCTCCTTGTCTTCTTGAATGGAATGGATGAAATGGTATGGATCTCCATTATTATCTTGGATATCTTGCATGACGCCCCCGTAATTCCTGTTTTTGAGAAATGGTTCTTTGATACTATCCTACCTTTTGAGCACACTTCCATGTACATCCCGTACTAATACCGTCACTCGTAGCAATCATCCCAGCTACGAAGTTATATTTCTGGCTTAGTTTGAGGCCAGAAGATACGTAAATAGATCCCTTCCTTCCTTCCAGAATTAGACCGCTTCCAGTTTCATTTCTTCGGGTTTCAATACGTTTTCATGTTGTTTCTGCGGTTCCATGTAAGTGGTCCCTCGCTCTCCCTCCGCCATACTCCTTTACTCCTGTCAGCTTTATCAGAAGCTGGTAGTCTCCTAAGTCCAGAAACGTACTGTAGGGACAGGCACTCACGCCTCTCACTGCAATTGGATCATGTATGCATATCCGGAAGATTGCAATTAAAGGTGGGGCTAAGAACCTTGTGCTCAACGTTCCACCGGAAAGAGAGAGGAGGATCAGTTGGGTAATGCCAAATGCAAGTCAATACGTCGCGGCGAACTCGACGAAATGAGGATTTAACTTCAAGTACTTGTACTTCTCAAAGAAGCAACAGAGGGGTAACAAATTGCAGGGTTATATATTTGGAAGATGAATACGTACGCATTAAGATTCAATATTCAGGAAGAACATTAACCGGTAGATCTCGTCAGAAAAGAACCGGAACGAGCGTGTGGCAGAGCATACTAAATATTTCTCTTCCACTATTCATACAGCTCCTTTAGGGCCTAGGCAAGGCCATCAATCGTCTGAACTGAAGAGTTTCATGCGTAGGAGTTCTGGGCCACGACGGTAATCACTTCCCGAGTAACTCGTGACCTAATCAAGACCTCGAAGTGCGCATCGCTACCTTAGTTCAGCACCGTCACAGTCAATTCAACCCATGAACCAGCACAGCACCCAGACGACGTAGGTGTAGTATCAATCTGCAAGCTGTGAGCCGCCGTCCCAACCATTTCCATTCGATTCACTCCTGTTCGGACACAACGCGTGCCTGCCTCAAACTTTCTACGCCAATGATCTACACTGGAATGGTTTTCATGATTAAATTAGGACCACCTCATCCTATTACCACACCCTTAGATACCCAAGTCAATCTATCCCTCTTCGAATATGTCAGGAATCCGCGAAACTTATCAATCGAGCACCTATCCTGCTCTCCGCGGATCCGGAATTAATAATCCGCAGATGGACGATGAACGGGTTCAAATGCTACGATACAGTCCCTTCTCTATTTCCGACCCTTGCGAGAGGGATATTTACAATGAAGATCGAAGGTGGGGAACAGGGGAATGTTATTCGGGGGTATGATAAGTTTTGTTATTTAGGTGAGGTTTCTTGGACTACGGTAGGCGTCTCCTTCTTCCTTTAATCTTTGTCCTATCTCCGTCGATTAGTGGGATGCCCTAAACTCCCTAAAACTCCACACCGCACCCCCATATACCCTCTCCCTCCCGCTGCATCATTTTCATAGGGGCCCTAAGCTCTTCCAAGCATCTCGCCACCTACCCGACCCCCCAATAGAGCCATTTGTTGGCAATGTCGCAGACAGTTCCCACATGTTGGGGCTGGCAGAGCTAGGCCTAATGGGAACTGCCTGCAACATTGCTTGATCTTAGCGTGGTCACTGGTAGTTACCAAAGGATTGTGAACAATATTTGTGGCATTGGGTGTCAGAACTTCTAACTCATCTCCTGCTTGTGATTCGGATCCACCAATCGTAGGAAGTAAATTGGAGATTGTTTCTCTTCCTCGGTGAGAATACCTACAGCTGAAGTCCAGGCAGTCATTTTTGGAAATTGTAGCTTGAGGGGGCCTGAAGACAGTGGTGGATGAACAGAGGTAGAAGCGCGCGTACAGCGCTTCAGTAGCATTTAGCTTAACCTGCTACGTACACTGGTTATGATAAATAACTAGGCGGCGGGGCATCTGGTACATCTTTCATTCTGCCCTCTCTTGCACCTTCCGACTCTATATTAGCTTCGAGACGATACACATACTCCATCACTCGATTTATTGTGGCCCTCATCTCCTCGTTTGCATTCTGTAGCAAAGTAACTCGCGATTGAGCCTTGGCATCTGAGCTGCGCTCGTTAATCGGATGTTGGTGACGCTGAGAAGGGTTTAGAGTCAATTTGAAGAGGGCCGGGGTAGAAGATTTTTTTTCTTTTAGTGGTGTAGTACGGCGATCACTGGGGTCCAAAGGTGTAATCTTATTACTTTTTTCGCTGATCTGTGTTCGGCGGCGGCGGCGCAAAAGTAAATAAATGCACATTCCAGAGACCAAAAGTGCTGCCAAAATGACCCCGATGGTACTTCCTACAATCACTGCTGACGATGTGGACTTACCGCCAGTTTGTGATTGAACGGAGCCAGTAGTGCTAGACGCAAAAGTACTAGAGATTGTTGCGGCTGTCGAGGTTTGTATAGAAGGAGGAGTGGTAGACAGGGATGTCGAGGTTTGTATAGAAGGAGTGGTAGACATGGCCGTGATACTAGTACTGCCGGCCAAGGTCGGGATGAAGGTCAAAGTTACAGGACCTACAGGTGTGGTTATTTAAACACAGTCCAAAAGTAAATGCAGCCCATACCAGATAGAGACAGGGGAAGGTTCTCAACATCAGTGGTGGTAATTGGATTAAGGAGTGAACGTTGTTTCCGAAAAAAGCCCCGCGCAGCGGGCGAATGTCTTGCTCGTCGTTCGTATAGCATGGGTAGAGAATGACTGAAACGAAGGCGAAACGAAATCGAGCTAGAAGCGTCACACCAATCGAGACAGTGAGTACCGATGCAGGTTAAAGAGCCTATTAAAACTAATGTTAGAGACGTAAAGTAAAAAATGGGCAAACGAATGAACCAGATTCTTGACCGTCGAGGAAAAAGGGGAGACTGGGAATCCATTAGGGACGTGGTTACCGTCGTGATACGACTGTGGGCACTGAACGCGGATATCATACAGTATCATACTCACCAACTATTTCTGACACTCGACAGATTTGTTTTTTCACCAATCCGTTCATGTGAACTGATCATGCTGATTGCTGTGTCGTCCCTAGAGGGACTGCCTCAAACTCTCATTGACCCATCTGGATACAAGCAACTTTCATGCAAATGTATTGCAGGTACTCTTAATTATGCGCGCTTTTCCCAAGTTTTACTTAGGCTTTTCTTAAAATCTTCTCAATAATCTTCAGGAAAAACAATACAGATACTCCTTAAAAAGCTTGGTAAAAAATACTTCTCTCCCGCCTTCTTAACTGATTCCTAGTAGCGATCTGCACCGTAACTGTATGGTACGATTTCACGGTTACGGCTTTACGGGTACTCATCACTGTTCCATTAAGGGCAGCGGAGGTCAACTTTTATGGCCATATTGATACAGCTGCCATACAGATGCCCAGTATTGCAAGAATTGGGCCATTACTGTATACCAGTATGACCTCAAATAGTCATAATCAATGGTTTTTATATCATTAAAATTTTTAATTAACTGAGCCCCAGTAGCAATAGTTTCGACATTTCGTATATAGGTATACAGGTGCCAGCAGCCGTAGCGTATACTGTCCTGTATAAGTCTAATTTGCCAGATTTATGGGGGTTACGGTGCAGATCCCTAAATCTTAGTGGATCTAAAAAATTGTTGACAAGTTCTGGTCAGTAATTTTTTGAACATGTAGAGAAGTTATAAGAAAACCGTTGGGCTAAACATAATCTTTCTTCAACAGAGGATGATCATGTGCATACTGCAACCAATCACCAATTACTCAGTCATGTGGCATCTACAGTGGGCGCAGAAAAAGATGTCACTTCCAAATATGGAACAGCTGTTCCCACCTGCGCTTCAACAGCACTCCGACCTCGTACTTCAACCACAAACTGACTCCTATAGGCTGTAAATGCATTATAACTACTGCTGGAATTTGTACAATGGACAAAACCATAAGAGTAATATTGGACAAGCAAAAAAAAAATGAAGCAAAACCTACAGAATTTGGGGGTTACCATATAAGGCAGTGACATCTTTTTCTGCACCCACTGTATGATAGTGTTGCCGCGGCGCGACTAGCCGCAAGTCACTCATATAGCTGCGGCTCTTACACTTGGCCAGCTCAATAGCCGGAATGAGATGACTTGAGCTGGAAACAAGCCGACTTCAAACTGGCTAGCCAGATGGAAATTGAAGCCTTCCGAAATCAATGTAAAATATTTAAAGTACGGGTGCCATGCTTCAAATGAGTGCTTAGCGGATGCTGTGTTATGATGCCTGATGTGGCACCGTGTATGAAATAACATGCGATAGCCGCTATCACACGAGTCAGAGTGTACTATCGGTGGCAGGGTACTCGGCCACACAGGCTGTAGGCCATTCCACATGCATTCTATATACAAATTGGTAGTCTGAGTACATGACGCAGTGGTACAGCATCCTGTGAACACTGAATAGTTGTTTTTGGGTGAGTCCGACTGGTTTGACAATGACATCATTGCTGGAAGATGCCGAAAAAACATGGATTTCTAAGCGGTGTCATGAAAGGATAGCCTCCAGTGAATGAGGCAAGCCTCCCCTTTCCTCCTCAACTCATGTATGACCATGCTGCAGGCTTTGAAGACATGTAATAATGCCCTCCCATCAGATGGAAGTGAGTACGCATCAAATTTCTCCATTCCTACTTCCAGACCTGAGTAGAACTTCGGTACATCTGCCCTGTACATTCTGCATTGTATCTTCACAACAGAAGTACCTCACAAGTTCTAATTTGAAGTATAGACTGAGGTGAATCTTTGGACCATCCTCCCAATTTTTTGATATTTTTGGTAATTTTTTAATGTGCTCCAGGCTCATCTCAATGTATGTGACATCGGCTTCAGCGCTGGCTGGATATTTGCAGGTAGACTTGGGTTGTGGGGCAAAAGGGTCCTAAGTACGTTCCCAACTCTTATCTGTCATTGATAGTACTGATTGAGATATTTTTAGGTGCTCTACTCATTGTTGCATCTGTTATTGCAGTGTCATGCAACTCCATTTTGCCCGACATTCCTTACACAGGATACTATACGTTGTAAATCATCTACATAGATTCTCAGCAATCAAACAATGTCTTCTTGCTTTGAAGGAATGCCTTTGCTGAAATATTGTCTCCAAAAGTAGTCTACAGGCCAACGTATAAAAGCCTTCACTATTTCCATCTTTCATCAGTTCACATTGTGAATTGCTTTTGACCATTCTCTCCCCCAATGCCTCTGCCCTCTAACACTGCTTCCAACACTCCTGATGATGCTGAATTACCTCTGCTCATTGTCAATGATGAATTTGACCTGGATGGTCTAACTGGTGAAGAATGTATCCAGCTTGCCCTTGCAGCCATTCATCGCCATGCTGAACAAGGGACCACCTATTCAATCCGAAAGGCCTCTAAAGATTATGGAGTTCCTTGTTCAACATTGCAGGACCAATTCAATGGAGTTCAGACCCATTCCGAGGCACATGCGCATCAACAAAACTTGACACCTGCCCAAGAGAAGATACTCATAGAATGGATCAAAGCACAAGTAAGCTGTGTAAAATCATATTCTACACCCTTCGCTCATGTCTCCTTATCTAGGGCTGTCGAGCAATCCCTCTCTTGCACCAGGTTGTATCTGATTATGCCTCAGAGATTGCCGGCAAGCATATGGGAACAAAATGGATTCAGAATTTCATGAAGTGTCATCATCTAGATTTACATGTTCATTGGACTTCCTTCCTTGAGCAATGCAGAGCTCAATCTCTCACACCTGCTGCAGTTGGTAAGTTGTCCATTACATGCATAGTGTTTTGCTAAAGTAAAAATATGTGTATATCAGATGGCTTTTACAATGTCTTGGAAGAAGTTGTAAAGCAGTACAATATCCCTATGGAAAACATTTACAATGCAGATGAGAAGGGGATCCAAGTGGGGATAGGTAAATGGACCCAGGTACTAGTTGATTGTGACCAAAAAGTTGTGCAGTCTATAGAGCATGGAAATCACAATCTCATTACCATCATTGAGACAGTCTGCGCTGATGGCTTCATTCTTCCCCCAGCTGTTATTTTTGAAGGGTCTTATTGTGACTTGAACTGGGGAAAGATCAATCCTAGAAATGCCAGGTTAGTTTTTCATATCTATGCTCATACACCCCTTCCCGATTGGTACTCATGTTTTGCTGTTATAGTATATTGATGTCTCCAAACGGACGGACCAATACTGAGCTGGGCTACCTCTGGCTAAGTAAAGATTTTGGCCCTTCAACAGCCCTATGTAACAAGTCAAAGCAACATTGATTATTGATTCTTGATGGCCATAACTCTCACTGCTCTCTCCAATTCTGCACATGGGCAGCGAAGAATGATATTGTTGTCATCTGTCTTCCTTCACATACGACACATGCTTTGCAACCTTGTGATGTGGGTGTATTTGGCCCACTTGTGCAGAAGTGGAAAGCATGTCTCTGAGATGTCTAAACAGCTGAATATGTAGTTAAATAGAATTATCATTATATCTAGGCCTTGGTTGCTTCATTAAATTGGAACATGGTACAAATTGATAAATACAATCTTCTTGAACATTATGCAACTGCTCGCAGCTAGGCTTTTAAGGAGTCAACAATTGTGTCAGCATTTTGTAAAACTGGTATCTATCCGCTGGATCACCATGCTATTCCTTCATCTGCCTATGAACTGGCAAAGAATTTCACAACTAAATCAGCCCCACCACTTCCTGTTGAACTTCCCTCCATCCTCATGCCCATATCTGAACCTGCTACCTTGAATGCCTCAGTCACATCTTCAATGATGACTTCAACTAATACTGCTACATCAAGTACAGCCTCCTTGCCTATGCCAGTTGCTGGACTCAAGAAATTCCACATTCCCTTGCCCCCAAAGCTAAAGGATTGTTCATGAGAGTACCTTGTCCAGGAGAATCACAATCTTTGCAAGATTGTCAAAGGTGCTGGACAGATTATCGAGGCCAACTATGCACAGTTGAAGTTGATGGAGATAGAGAATGCTAAGTACTGTGAAAAAACATTTTCCAAGAAGAAGCAAGTTGCCTTAAATGCTAATGCTGCCTGCCATCTCACTAGTGAAGAGACATTGGACCTTTTAGCATGGCATGAGCTGAAGAAAAATGTTGTCGCTATAATCAAGGAATTGAAGCCAAAATTCAAAAGTGTTAAGAAGCATCTTGCGGATGCAGAAAAGGCCTTCCAAGTTTCTCAGAGAAAGGCAGAAAGAGAGGAGAAGGTGGCACAGACAAAGGTGGTAAAGGCAGCACAAGCAACAGGTCATAAGGGGCAACATTGTGAAAGGAGTAGAGGTAATGGAGGAAGAGGAAAAGGAGGCAGGGGAAGGGGAAGGGGAGGAAAAACCTCTGCAGACATATCAGTTGTATCATTGGGAGAAGCCTTCAGTGGTCTGTCTTTAATTGCAAGTGATCCACCTTCAGGATACTCACAGGCCTTATTGGATGGAACTGGGCCAATGCAGAATGATGAGCAAGCTGACAGCCTTTCCACCCATCCTCATCCTTGCCCTCACCCTTGCCCTTGCCCACTTCCACTTCCACACCATGCCCTTGTTCCTACACAGCATAATTCCTCAGCTACCTGTGACAGCATCCATGGTACACCAGCTACTGATACAGTGCTATCCTCTTCATCTGTCAAAAATGTTGAAGGGAAAACAGTGGTTGAGATGATTCAGGCACACAAGTGGGTGGGAAGAGGGTTGCAGTTTGAGGTTCTGTGGGAGGACAGAGATATTACTTGGGTAAAGCGGTCCATTGTCAAAGACTGTGCAGCTTTGGATGATCACTTGAAGCTTCATTGTGTTACAAACCCATCACAGCTCCCAAAAGCAAAAGATTTGCATTAATTATGATTCATTTGTCATAGAGATGAAGGCTATGGTTGGATACATGATACTGAGCAAGTACAAATGTCTGATGAAGAGGAAAAACTGGCGCAGTGATGCAGAGAGATAGCTTGCTCAAAACATTCCCATGCCTGGCTGAGTTGTATAGAATCACTCAATTTGGACCCGTCTCCTGAAAATATTCACACAGGGCTCAATCCATGGGTAAAAAATATCAGACTGTGCTCAAAACAATGCTAAGACTTTTTTCTTTCTCCTAGACCCCCTTTTGGACAAGTAGTAGAAATGGAGCTTGAGTGCAAGTCAAAAAACTCTTAGGTGGCTGACTTCCCTACCACCAATAGTAAGTACTTCAGATGGAGCATAAATTCAGCCCTTCTCATTTTTGCCTTCAGACTTGCATGAACAAGATGAGTTGCATACTGATCATGTTCTTTGCACCCTAGGTACAGTTTTGGCCTGGCATATATCTAGCATTGCCCTTTATCACCACTGCCGCTCATTTTCTTCCCCAAGCATCTGTTTCCATCAGCTCTACTGTGTAAAATGTCAGTATTTCATTTTAGTGATGAGGAATGCAGGTCTGTACTCAAAGCTGTGGCACTGAAAAGAGAGTGGACAGAAAAAGAGGTTTTGCAACTGAGTAAGAGAACAAGGTATCTGACCATTCATGCAGAAGCGGTGTTAATGGGATGGATAATGTCAGAGCAATCTTCAGACTCTACAGTAAATTTATTTTCCTGATTCTAGCCTGTCATTTTCTGATTTTCTCCTGGTAGGACCCAGACTCAATTGCAACAGGCAAGAAGTGCTGTCCTCTCTGCTGGAATATGCATGAGCTAAGTGAAACTGAGCTGGAGGATCCAATCCAGTTTCATTTGCCTGGTACCCATGCCACTTTCCATCTGTGGGCTCCTCCTTTCAGTGTGCCTGAGGCAATCTTGGTGAAACTTCAAGATCATATGATTACAGTATTTTCTAGAGTTAGGCAGTCCCATTCTTGCCAGAGTTCTGGATCCAATTCAGATGCTGAGAAAATGGCCAGGCCTTTTCTCAAATTGGAGTTGTCAGATGGGGACTTCACTTAGTGGTGTTCCATAGAGTGTTCAATAGTTTTTTTTGTGTACTACGGCTGGGTTAGATTCCACAATCTGCAAAATTGAAATATTACTGAATAAATTCATGATGTAATAAATAAATGTCAATATGAATATGTATGCATACCCTGGAGATCCCCGGAAACATATAGGGTACTTGTGAGGGACCCTCAGAGAATGCTGAGTTGACAGCTGTTCAAGGTATGTTTCCACTGTTCAATGCTGCCCTTGTCTGACCTCAATTACTTAGGCTGCAGGGTAGCTAGACTTAAAATAATATTTCAGCTTCCTGCAGTTGTGGATTGGGATGGATTTCAAAGCCCAGCCCCTTTGGAGTGGCCAAAAACCCATTAGCATATATCACCTGGTTCAGTTGTTTTGAGTCTGCACCCAACAGCAACACCGGTATGTATTGCATAAAGCCTGTAAAAGATTCAAAAGGTCAAGCCCAAGGACCCATAATACTGCTGGCAAACATTTGCCAGAGCTGTATGTTCACCCCTAGCAGAGCCACCTGGGACAGTACATGGAATTCTGAAAATATTCTCAATCAATGTGATTTGTTTCTGGTTAATAATCTGCAAAGTAAATACTCTTACTAAACAATTTACTAGTTCTGATAATTATCATTACCCTGCATATGCAAAGCGGTTCGAGTCATAGCAAGTCATAGCAAGTCATTGTGGTGTTGCTAGGGCTATCAGAGTCATTTCCAGTACATTAAATACAGTCTAAGGGGTTTTACTCACTATCTTCATTTGTTCAAACATGTATCTCAGACCAAAGTGACCTCTGGCCTCTGCAGCCTCCTCTGGCCATCTTTCAAAGAAATTCAAACTGAATAGCCAAGAGGTCCTGTCCACTTCCAGCTTGAATACCAATGGCAGATAATGACACTCCTCAATCACACATTCAGCAACCCCCAAATCTCCCACCAATACGAAGACTTGCTGAGGTATCATCTTTTTGCATGCATTTTGCTTTGGCTAACTATACTTTCTTCAGTGAAACAGCAGGCCCATGAAAGCAAGAATGGCCCAAGCATGATGAATCCTTACATACCTGCTTTATTACAGGCTGCCCCCAAAGCTGAGCCCAAGACTGGGAATTCACAGGAGGAGTTGGGCTTACAGTGACAAAGTATGTTCACTCATCTCAAGACTAAATTTGAAGGCTGTAGCCCCATTCATGAGTAGTCACTTCCCTTCAACTTTCTCTTGTGACTCATTTTAGCACCAGAAACAACCTCTAATAATCCTTGGCTAAATGTTTCCGAACACAAATTTTTAAGCAATGTCCTTCCCCAACCCATAGGTAGTATCTTCAGCTTGCTGAGTTCATAGACTGACCTTATTACAGACAGGCATTGTAACAAGGACTCTGGTGATCCAGAAACTGCAGAGCAGGATGAGACAGACTGCTTTTTCAATGAAGATGAGGGTGAGGGAAAGGAGGAAGTGGAAGCCAATAGACAGAAAGATGATGCAGTTAGTATTCTTCGCCTTGAACCTTTTTTCTATTTTGTATTACTTACCTTGCTCTGCCAGCTTCAGATCCAAGATGTTACTCCACAACTTAAACCTAAGTGTGGCAATAAAAAGACAGGCTCATGTAAAACTCTTTTAACTGATTTCAAAAATTCCAAATTCACAACTTTAGCTAAATGGTGTGCTCAATTGGTGACATGCACTGTTAATATGTGCCCTTCTGATATCATTTTTTGCTGGCCCACATTGGAGGAGGAGGAAATGGAGTGGCTGTCAAGTGAAGGTCATCATCAGGAAAAATGCCCTATAGCCTAGGCACACATGGGCTGTCCTCAGGCTGTTTAAGGCTTCTCAGGAGACCTAGGCTACATAGGGTGCCCAGGGTCCCAGAGGACACCCCCCTAATCCTGTGGAGCCTGAGGATCCCTGGGGATCTTTGAGGTGTCCTCAGGCTTCAATATATGAATGGGAAATAATAAAATATACTTTCATCTGTTCTTCTACTTACCCTACTCTATATATTCTACTCTTGTACTGCTTCTTATGTACTTGAGTATTGTACTTGTAATGATACATTGTTCCCTATTACTTCAGTTTTCATACTCAGTTATCACACTTTAAGTACAGTCCAATATATTAATGTAAGCTTTGCATTGACTCAGCATACTCTAGAACAGTATATTTGCATAGTACAAAGTCTATACATATGTACATAGTATATATACAATAGGTTATAATAATATTGTGCATATTTTGACCATGGGAAAATGTTTTTGATTGTAGACAGTTCACGGTAAGCTCATCATGTGATTTATGGAAAAAGTGAAAACCTCTGCATAATTCTAATCAAATAAATATTCTGCTTGTGTATTTACATATGAATAATACATAACCAAATATTTACAATATAATTGTGTATGATTTGTAGCATTTAAAATATTTCAGGTTCTGGGATCCTCAGGGATCCTCAGGGAGCCTTCAGGGACCCTCAGGCCACTTTCAAATATCTTCCAGGGCACCTAGGAATTGGGCTAAAATCTGGGAAGCCTAAGTATCCTAAGCAACTTGGACTGCCTGAGAGTGCCTGAAGGTTCCTAGGATTTGGCCAATTTCCTGGGTGCTCTCAGGCTTCCTGTATTTGCCTGGGCTTTAGGTACTTTTCCTGATGATGCTAAACCTTTCATAGATTCATTAAACCAAGTGGACAAGGATCCCAACACCAGAGATCAGTTACTCTGCTTCATAAGTCTCCTTTAATTATGATTTCTGATTTTTAACTTCTTCACTAGATGAGCTATGGTGTTTCTGCAGTTTGCCTTGATATGGGCAGAGAAGCTCAAATCAGAACATCTCAATTTTACAGTATACCAGGGTTGTTAACTCAACATGAGATTGTTAAGTCCCTGCCACACTTTTTTTCAGTCCTGTTAGTTGATCAATTTTCCAGATTTCCTTTGTAACCTGGTTACTTGGCCATCATAAATACCATCATGGAGAAGTGGATTTAGCTGTATGTTTTTTTTCTTTCCTCGACACATTGTCATTTCAAATTGAAACTCTCTAGACCAAGACTTTTAATGCTAACTTGCCCTTCCAATCTCCATTATTGGGCCTGCTGTTGCATGAATATTTTATTGAAGGAAATCCTAGGCAGGACAGTTTGCTTGTTGCCAGATTGTGAAGGGAGCAACAAATCCCAGTTCCCCTTATTGCAATGGCCACAGTCTTGGTAAATATATGTCTTGATCTCTTTTGCTCTACTGATAAGTTCACTGCAGATTGGCCATGCTCTAGAGGAATATGCTTCTGGATACAGGGTAGAAAGCATGCTGTCTGTCACCAACCTTGGAAGCCAGTAAGCCAGATTTAATTATGTTGTTCTGAACTGAATCTTTGCAGCTACTGTGCTGTAACAACTACTCTCACTCTCATGCAAGAAAAATGTCCTGCATATGTTGAACTTTTGCAAACTGACCTTTTCAATGACATGATGTAAGTATTTTGATACCCTAATGATCCTGTTCTAATTGGTCACTCTACAGGTCTGCCGGACCTGAGATTGTTCCAGCTCAAACTTACAACTACAACACACTAAATAACTTTGCATCACAGCCCAAACAGCCTCTTGCAGCAGAAGAGGCTGACATGGATATCAACAACCAGACTGCTGCTCAAGATGAACAAGAGGGTGACATTGAAGATGGGCATGATGATAGCATAGATAATCATGAGCAGCTCAATAACTAGGTAGATAATTCAGATTACATGTAGTTGTATTTTGCTTTGCTTGTGGCTCTATGTACATATATGGTAATTGTTACATACCCAACAAAAATCCAGTCAGTTCTGATGCAAATAACCAGAGTGTTGCAAACATTCCAGTATACATGCTATTGTCTAAGGATCAGTGAGGATAATTGAGGATAATTGAAGAATTCTCAGAGCTCTGAAAGTTCTCTTGAGGAAAACTCAGAAAAATTAAAGGAATCTTAAAGCTCTGAAAATTTCAATATGGACAATTGAGGAAAGTTAAAAGAATCTCATAGTTAATCAAATAATATACAGAGAAACATTTGGGTTTGTGAAGATTTTTGGAACAATGTGAGAAACTTGAAAAAATTTTGAAGTTGCCCTGAGAAGTATACTGTCAGCCCCAGGATTCAGTTCAAACACTCTGGTTTTTCAGTAGTTCTCTCCTGGGATCTTGATTGCCTTTGATTATTCCAAGACCAACTCAAACTAGAAGGAGATTTATTAGAGTTCTTCAAATTGATCAGGGTTATTTGAGATTTATTTACACATTCATCAGTTGCTTTGAGTTAGAAGTGAATCACTGCAGGATTATGTTTATACAATCAAGGCTACAATTTTTCCTCCACAGAATTCTCAGGCATTATGAGTTACTCTATCATGGCTTGAGGGCAATAAAAGATTTCTTAAATAATGCAGAAGAAATGCAGATTGTCTTTTATAACCTTAGTTTCCAGAGGATAGAGGGGGTGTCCCTATGCTTCATGAGGGAACCCATGACACCAGGGTCTCCTGGTTGGCCCAGTCATACCAAGGATATCTTAGTCTCACCAGTGAAGCCTAGGCCACAAGGTATTTTTCCAGATGTAACTATATCCTTTCACTGCTTGTAGCATTTTAGCATGCAACTGGATGCAGGCTTATATGCTAAAACTTACTTTAAGGTCTGATTCCTGGATGATATCTATGATCATTGCTGAATTTACCATGCTTAGCTATGGATTGAAAAAGCTAATTTTGTAACAAGGATCAAAATTCAATGTGTTAAATATTTACTCCCCTTCAAAATTTGAAAATACCCATTGAATTTTTTTTTTCTACAGGATGAGTAGAATTAATACTTCTGCTTAGATCTTGTAAGCCAGGTTTGTATTGCTGATGACTCTTCATCAGGAAAAAGATCCATATGCCCAGGCTAGCAGTGGCTAGTCTCAGAGAGTTCAGGTAAGCCTAGGCCACCCAGGCTGCCTGGGCTGCCCAGGTCAGCTGGAGTGGTCAGGAGACACCCTCCAATCCCTGAGGCTCCTGAAGATTAAAGGTCTTTAGGAATTTGGTCATAGCCTAGGCTGCCCAGGCTAGCCAGGCTACCCAAAGCTCCCAGGGGTGCCTAGGCTAAGGCCAGAATCCTAGAGACCTTCAGGATATCTTGGCTAAACTGGGCCAAGGGTAGTTTTCCCAATGCAAAGGGGGGAGAATATTGAACTGCTCTTCATGCTGCAGTATATGCAAGGAGAAATTAAATAAAGGAGTGTCTTCTTCACTCTGAACCTGCTGATTGCAAAGGTAAAGATGAACTTGTAATTTGAAATATTGCAGTGTCAAGGCCAAAGACCTATTCCTGAATCAGGCAATAAACCCTGAGTACAAATTCTGTAGCGTAAACAATGCATCAGTGTTCCTAACATTTTGTAGTTTGCTGTATTCTTTTTGGAAAGAAAGGTCAATACTCCCATTTCATATTGTACACTCTTTGCTCTAATGTTTCAGGTGTCCAGCTGTTCCCAAATATGCAGAACAATAATGCCAGAAGCTGTGCCAAATATCCTCTAGTATTTTCATATCATTCATTTTAGCAACAACCTAAAGGCTTTGATGTATGAATCAAGAACAATATGAAACTTGAGTCATTTGGTAGTCACGGCAGATTCTTGGACTTGACCCAGCTGACAGCCTTGAGCTCTTTGAACACTCTAGCAACAACCTATACATTGTGAGATGTGAACCAAAAGCAATACAAAACTCATGCCATTCAGTAGTAGTTGCCCATTGTCATCATCGTTAAACTCCATTATGACATTTGAGTCAGTGACTGCCTAAAAATGCCTGACAGGAGTCTTGACATGCTCAAATGATGTTAGAGATGTGGTGTGGGCTGCAAGTTATTTGGGCCCAAGCCTGCACACCACTCAATGCAGTTCAAATTACACAATAATTCTTCAAGTTCAAGATAACATACTTTCAACAGGCATTTGGTCACTAACAGAGCCATCTTAAAAAGACTCCCTTTGTCCTTTTCACTTACTAACCTTTCCCAAATACCTGTAATCATGAAGCTTCTCCTATATTTTATGCCTATACTCTTGGCATCTCTGAATGTTGCTGTAGCATCCTCAGATACCAATCAAGTCTACTTGGGCTCATTGCAACCTGATGGTACTCTGATTTCCACCACCAATTGTCCTACTGGTTGTGTGTGCATCTATCAGTTATTTGTGGATGGCAACTACTGACAAATCACACTAGAAATGTGTTGACAACTGTCAATGCAGATGTGAGTTTCAGCCATTTCTGCAAGTTCTCTTTACACTTTGAACACAAATCTGGTCAAAGCATGCTCTTGCAACAATTGGAAAGGCATATGTGAAGGGTAAAATCTATTTAATTTGCTTATGGTCCTTATTATCTGATTATCTTCATATTTACAGGCAGCTTGAATCTACTCTTATTTCCAACCCCGATTGTCCCACTGGTAAAGTACACATTTATCAATTATCTGTGGAAAACATATACTGACAAATTGCACTAGCCATGTTCTGATGACTGTCAATGCAGATGTGAGTTTCAACTATTCCTGCAGGTTCTCTTCACATTTTAAAAACTCAAATCTGTTCAAAGTGCACTCTTGCAACAATTGGAAAGGCAAATGTGAAGGGTACAAGAAAATCTATTCAATTTGCTTATGGTCCCCATTATCTGACTATATGCAAATTTACAGGCAGCCAGAATCTACTCTGATTTCTACCTCCAGTTGTCCTGCTGGTTGCGTGCGCATCTGACCAATGTATGTGGAAGACACATACTGACAAATTGCACAAGAAATGTGAATCGGACTGTCAATGCAGATGTGAATCTCACCCATTTTGCAAGTCCTCTTAAAACTTGAAAACTCAAATCTGTTCAAAGCATGCTCTTGTAATAACTGGAAAGGCATATGCAAAGAGTGCGAGAAAATTTACTTATGCTCCTCACTATCTGATTGTATGTATATTTACAGGCAGCCAGGACTTATCTCCACCTCCAATTGACTGGTCACATGTGCATCTGACCATTATCTGTGGAAGACACATACTAACAAATTGCACTAGAAATGTGTTGATGACTGTCAATGCAGATGTGAGTTTCAGCCATTTCTGCTAATTCTTTTTACACTTTGAAAACTCAAATCTGGTCAAAGCATGCTCTTACAACAATTGGAAAGGCATATGTGAAGGGTGAGAAAAAATCTATTCAAATTGCTTATGGTCCTCATCATCTGATTGTATGCATTTTTACAGGCAGCCTGAATTTACTCTTGATTCCATCTCCAATTGTCCTGCCAGTAAAGTGCGCATCTGACTCCATTATCTGTGGAAGACACATACTGACAAATTGCACTAGAAATGTGTTGACAATTGTCAATGCAGATGTGAGTTTCAGCCATTTTTGCAGGTTCTCTTTATACTTTGAAAACTCATATCTGGTCAAAGCATGCTCTTGCAACAATTGGAAAGTTGTATGTGAAGGGTGAGAAAAAATCTATTCAGTTTGCTTACGGTCCTCATTATCTGATTGTATTTTACAGGCAGCCTGAATCTACTCTTGATTGCATCTCCAATTGTCCTGCTGGTAGTGTGCACATCTGACCATTATCTGTGGAAGACACATACTGACAAATTGCACTAGAAATGTGTTGATGACTGTCAATGCAGCTGTGAGTTTCAGCCATTTCTGCAGGTTCTCTTTACACTTCAAAAACTCATATCTGGTCAAAGCATGCTCTTGCAACAATTGGAAAGGCATATGCAACGGGTGCAAGAAAATTTATTCAATTTGCTCATGGTCCTCATTACCTGATTATCTGCATTTTTACAGGCAGCCTGAATTTACTCTTGATTCCACCTCCAATGGTCCTACTGGTAATGTGAGCATCTATCAATCATCTTTAGAAGGCACATACTAACAAATCCCACTAGAAATGTGAATCAGACCATCAATACAAATGTAAATTTTAGCCATTTCTGCAGGTTCTCAACTCAAATCCAGTCAAAGCATGCTTTTTGTTGCGCTTCATATGTATTTGTGTTTGAAGCACAACAAGTTCAATGGACTTGAAAATGCACACACAATAACAGAAGCATTTGTTCAAGCTCTCTGTTTGGCAATCTCTTTTCTCTTTTCCAACTTTTGACTTTGAGTCAGACTTCAATGTGGATGTGAGTTTTAGCCATTTTTGCAAGTCATCAAAAACTCAAATTCAGTTAAAGCATGCTCTTGCAACAATTGAACAGGCAAATGCTAAGAGGGCAAGAAAATCTGTTTCATTTGCTTATAAGTTATGGTCCTCATTATCTAATTGTATGCATTTTTACAGGTAGCATTTGGGACTTTGATCAAATGTTCCCTGGAGCTGTTGGCATGTGGATTGAATGAAAATATGTAGTTGCCAATGGTGCCAGTGAAGGTGGGTGTTCTGCTAGGTCCAAAGATGTCTCAGAAGGGAAGAAAAGTGAGCCAGGGCATAACACCAACCCATCATATACACTTGTGGCAAAAGCTTGATGTTTGATATCTGGGCTTTTGCTGCAAGTTCTCCCTGTACACCCCAGCCCAGGGCTTCAGAATTTCTGAGCTGGGCCCTTGGGCCCTATTGGGTGGGCAGACAGCTGGGGCCCAGTCAGGCTGGACTTTGGGGTGTTCAACAGCTCTGGGCTGGAGCCAGCACATCACTAACTTTTAATAAACTTCACCCTGAATGAACTTACAAAACTGTTTGTACCAAGCAGAAGCTGTATCACCTCGACATTATATAAAAGAGCCTTATCCATCTTGGCCCAACATTTCTGAAGGGCAAAGGGACCAGCATATAACTGAAGCTGTTGGATAATCTCTGAAAAAACATGTTCAACTTGTGTGGGATGTTGACGGCATGAAGACTATAATGAAAATTCCAACACATACCCAAAATCACAGAAGAAACTCCTTACCTGATGAACACAAATAAGCTCTTGAGATTTCTGATCTTCAGATTGTTGAACTAGACCCTGAAAAACTTGAAAGAATGACATCTTTGGACCACTGAGAAGTTTCATTATATGGTTCTCTACTTCTGGGCAACCATTTGTCTGAACACCAGCAGTGAATCTAGTGCCAATCCAAGCCCATGCCCACCTGTCTCAACATGGGTAGATCTCCTCCTCTAAGTATCGAATGACAGTCTCAGATGGGAAGTGGCAAAGAAGAGCTGTCCACTTCAGGTTAAAGTCATCAGGCAATACAGCCCAATACACAGCCCAGAACTCTGATGTAAACTGCTCCCAATCCCCACCCAAAGCAGGACAGAGATGTTGCACAATATTACCATTCAGGTGCTAAAGACAATACACCTGATCAGTGAGTGGCATAGTAATAGTAGTGCTTGCAATGAGGGAAGGGTGTCAGTTGATAAATAAAACTAGTGGAGGTCAACCAGCTGCCTCCAAATGACAACAAAAGACCCAGTTATGCATGTCCACATCTTCTGTCTCATGAAAAGCATACCAAACATTCTGCAACATCCCATTGCCTGCAATCACAATTTCAATATTAGTTGGATAATTGTATTGATTCCAGTTATATGAATTATCATTCAAAAGGAGATCCCAGTAGCGATGAACAAGCTTAACCTGCTCAAGGGACATCCACCAAATACCAATGACCTTTTGCTGAGCATCAAGTAGAATGTCATAGCACCAATCCTCACCTTGATCAATGTGTTCATGAATATACCACAAAATGGCAGAAATGTCACCCCCAAGTGCAACTACTTCCTTGTGGGCCTCAGCTCGAGCTTAGTTCATGATATTTGAAAGCTGGCATGGCTTGATGTTAGGAACCACTCCAATTCGGTATGTTCAACTTCCCCTGCTAATCAACACTTTATCTTCAGTATAATCTATAAACTACGTGGATTGCCTATCATAACAAAAGCCAAAACACTCAGTTCCTATAAATCTCAACTGCCAACTTTATGTGAATTCGGTATGCAAAGCTGTCAAAATACATTGCTTACAATATCTGCAATTGTCGGACCCGATAATCCAACGAACGGCTCACAAATGAACCACTAATATATTTTCCAACTGACATCGGGGTTTGGAGGTGCCGACTAACAATATCGAAACGCGGGACTAAGAAGTCGCCGACAAACAGGTGGCTGCTAGTTGTTTGCCAGTATTTACGTGATAAATCTGTATATAAGCTACTGGGATTCTCGTCGAATCCCCAGCTCGAATATTTTGTCGTACCTACAGTTTTCAATTCATTATTTTTTCTCTATTTCTCCTCGTCGTTTTGCTCTAGTAGTTGCGATTAGCAACTTCTCTATCATCTCTTATCTATTTCTCCTCGTTTCCTCTCATCCTTATCACTCTCAAAGTTGCCGTTGGCAACCACAGCCTTATTCTCTCGGAAACATCCCACCAGTTAGATAATAGTATCTAACTATTGCTACTCATCCAATATTGCTGTATCGTTCCATCTATACCATTCTATTATATTGTGTCATCAAACTACAAATCACCCGCATCTACAATAATCGTTTCGACGATTATTATTGAGAACACCTCATTGTAAGTGACTACACTTAGTATAGTCACTTCATTCAAGCCTGCCATCACTGGTGTTGTCATACAACATTCACCTACAACGACTACTAACCCACCGCTGACAATTCATCTGAGTCCACCATCCTATCTGGTTTATATTACCTCCATCATATTTTGGCTCGCTCGCATCTACCATAACCACCCCAACAGTTATTACTAAGAACATTGCGCTATAAAGCAGCTATATCTGATGTAGTTATGTTGCCTAAATTTGTCACACTTGCCGTGGTCGCGTATAACAGCTATCCACAATACCAGAACCCAATACACCTTGCACCATTGTCTAATCAGAATCAACACTTGCCATATCTGACCAGACAATTGAATCCCAATAATACTATTGTTCCAAGCTAACATTACCTACATCCAAGGCATCAACAGTTGCTGTGATTGTAACAGCAAGCATATAACAAAGTATCCTTCTAGGATTGTGTTCTTACACATCACCATTGCATATACTGTTAAGAACTGATCCAAACTGGTAAGCATTGTAAGTATCAACAACTCACATAGGTGTTAATTTCATTATAACCACTCAACAATTGTCTTCATACAAACCATTCATACTAACCATACCAGTACTAACAAATTGTCTTGAAAGCTATTGTCTACACAGTACAATTTTGGATTCTTACATTCAAATTCACATATTGCATACATTCCACAATATCTCATAGGATTAGAAACTGGTCATAACACTCGGTAGGCAAAGTTTCTACATTAAATACATGCTAAGTCGGAAGAAGTACAATATACCAACACTCAGGGGCTGAGTGTCTACATAAAACTCAACCACACAACATGGTTGACTGTTAATCTGTACAAGTATCTAATATAGGTAAGTAAATATCCATGTTTGTAAGTATTACTGATCAACGCACTGTTGACAGGCCTCTTGATGCATGGTCTTGCATGTGAACAACTTCTTGCTGCTTAACTTCAAACCTGTTTGGTATACTCTACACCAGTCAATAAACCACCTACTAGTAATATGAAGCAGTAGTGTAATAGTGTAATACAAGTAGTAGACTTCTAATCACATAACATAGGATGCAAAACCCATGGCAGTACAATAACAGTCCAGATCATCCTGCTGGTATGTAATCTGGAT
>KN834824.1:93840-179242 GCA_000827265.1 Collybiopsis luxurians FD-317 M1 | reverse complement strand
CCTAAATTTGTCACACTTGCCGTGGTCGCGTATAACAGCTATCCACAATACCAGAACCCAATACACCTTGCACCATTGTCTAATCAGAATCAACACTTGCCATATCTGACCAGACAATTGAATCCCAATAATACTATTGTTCCAAGCTAACATTACCTACATCCAAGGCATCAACAGTTGCTGTGATTGTAACAGCAAGCATATAACAAAGTATCCTTCTAGGATTGTGTTCTTACACATCACCATTGCATATACTGTTAAGAACTGATCCAAACTGGTAAGCATTGTAAGTATCAACAACTCACATAGGTGTTAATTTCATTATAACCACTCAACAATTGTCTTCATACAAACCATTCATACTAGCCATACCAGTACTAACAAATTGTCTTGAAAGCTATTGTCTACACAGTACGATTTTGGATTCTTACATTCAAATTCACATATTGCATACATTCCACAATATCTCATAGGATTAGAAACTGGTTCTGTACAACCTTTGCCAAATGATCGCAAGAAAATTTTGTTGATGTAGCAAGGCTACTGACTAGCTTTTGCTGAGCTGTAAGGGTACATAGGTGCTTTCCCTCCAGGAGGGATTTCTCTGTCATGATTATGAATCCAATTGACTGTGGTTAAATGCCAAAGATTTGTATGAATTCGGTTTACATTTACATGTGCACTGCAGGATGTTTTGATGCTCTTCCCACAATGATGGTCAGAAGGATCAACAAGCTTTGAATGAACAGGAACATGTTTCCAAGCATGGTGGCAATGAAATATGATCTTCTTCAATGACCCCAACTCATCTTTCTTTGACTGATCAAGCTTCCATATATGCCCAAGCTTCTCTTCTGCCATGAACAAAGCAGATTTTGCTGCTTCCCAGCTGGGGAAAACTCTACTAACAGCAAGCATAGTATCAGCAACCTGAGGAGGAGGTCATAGAACTGGCCCTGATGCAGCAAGCGGCTTTACCTCATCTTCATCACTTGAAAGTACAGATATGACTTCAGGAGCATAAGATGGGGATGAAGACCAAGTAAGGTCAATGACAGTGTCCATCAACTCCATTTTTACATCCTCGCATGGCTCATCTTTGACAGATTGAAGGCTTGGACTTGTGACTTTGTGTAGAGAAGTATGAGGGCCTAAGGGTCAAGGAGAAGAAATCCGTGGATTTGAGGGACGGGTACTCATGAGGTTTTGCAGGTGGAGAAGGATGATCAGATTTGAGGGGTAACAGAGATGGATTATGGAAGGCCAGGGATGTGATAGCTGTATTCGGCTTGTGAAGATGCTCAAGGAATGGAAAAATGGGATGATGTTCCTATGAAAGAGTTAGCTCTAGTCATTCAAACAGTCTCAGCAAATAAATACCGTAGATGCCAAGAGGTTGTAGTCATCATATTCAATATCAAAGCCAGCATTGAAGGGTAGCAACTCATCACCCAGAGCAGTAGCAGGCCAGCTGAGACAGGACAGAGTCCATTGATCTTGAGCCTATTGAAAGATATCAATCACTGAACCAAGTGCAAGTGAAACAGCTTACATGTAATGATCCTTGAGAAATCATATTGTAAAGGAGGAGATCAAGCAGAGCATGGTCACAATGGGCACCAGACATATCATGTGTCCAGACTGGGATTGATGGGTTAATTTGCTTTTCAATCCATGCAAGTGCACCTATACTGCAGTTTCCTGATCCTGTACCCTGGAGCCCAATGTTGCCCTTTACAGAGTGGGTAACTTGAGGCAGATTGATCTTCTCAATGAGCTTCTGCATGGTGGCCAAAGCATAAGAGGATGCCTCAAGAGGTTTACCACTGAGGGTATCCCTATACTTGAAACAAGTCCAATTATAGTAATAAGCTGTGTAATGATTGTCAATGCATGCAAGAAAAGCCACTGCTTCAATAGTGTATGGTAAAGCATTCAGGTGGTCACACAATGCATTCATGCTGGTACCACCAACTCTACTGCCACAATGAGCAATATTTCTAATGAAAAGTGTGGGAAGGATAAGGAAAGCAGGGTCTGCAAGTGGAACCTGAGCTGCTTGATGAAAGCAGAGAAGCCCAGTGAGGGCATTGATGATGTTCTTATCAATGTAGTTCTTGCCTAGCAGTGTCCCAAGCTTCCACAGCGGAAAATCTGACAGAGTGAAGCCATGGATTGCACTGCTAATTTGAGAATGTTGAAAGTGATATACAACCTCTGCTGGGAAAATACCACTGCTCTCAATATAGTTGGCTAGCTGGGAAGCAAAGATGAAAGCTTCACAGTTGTTATTGACAGCACAGAAAAGATGAAGCTGTAGAATGATCATTTAGCCAGCTGTAAGTGCAGACAAAAGACATTAACCTTTGCAAAATGAATCAGAACCAGGAAGACATCCTCGTTTGCAGATACAATGGTCATGCAGACTGAATGATTTTCAGCCTCATATGCATCCTTCAGACCCAGCATGATGGGGCACAAGTCCAACACTGCTGGAATATCTTCATCACCAATTTGACAAGCAGCTAAGTCAGTGGGTTCATTGCAGCTATAAACCCAACAGGTGATAGACCCCTCAGCAAGTGGGAGAGGAAGGTCAACAGTAGAACAATCCTGAAAGGTTAAAGCAGTGAAGAAGCTGGAAGAATACAGTGCTGAGCATGGCAGAGTAGTGTACAATTCAAATGATGTCATGTTAGCAAGTGAAGAAGTCAAGTTCGAGATAAGAAAATGAGCAACAAGATGGTCAATTCAAGGAGTAAATTCTTCACATTTGATCCTTGACTATTTAAGTACAAAAAAAAAGCTGGAGACATTGTCAGATACAGGCTCAAACTGAATGGAAAACAATGTACTGTATAGTCTCTCACTCCAAAGGCAACCAGCCAAGCAACATGAAAGATGTAGGTATGAAGAGCAGTACATATCCATACAGCAGCACCACCAATCACCATGAAATGCCATGAGCAACAAAGGAGCCTACACCAAGTTCAACATATCCTGTACTTAGAAATAATATTGTCAATGACAACTGGCCGCCTCTCTGAATAACCTGACCAATGCTCAGCAATGACTCCAAAGATGAATCTCCATACCTACCTCCAAGCTCCATGTCCAAGTAAACGCTTAAGTGGGCCCAAAATTTGAGAGCCCGACATGTTCTATACAAGTAATTGTGTCACTGTAACTCTCTGTGAAAAAGCCAGGTTAAGTTACCCCTTTGAGCCTACTCAAAAGGTCCGATAATCAAGTTGAGCCCCAGCATCATTAATTCAAGCAGTAAAGTGATCGAGGAAATATAGAGCAACAAGTGGAGGAAAGAAATATGTGGCAAAGTTGTTGAGTCACAATTCCGGTGGCTTACCAAGACACGGCTGGGGACCTGACTGGCAGCAACCCCATCAAAGTGAGATTGCTGTGAAGGAAGGGGTTGACAAAGTGGCAACTGGGTTGCCGAATAGAATTATCCCAACTATTGTGAAAGACCTTCAACTGGAAGTCAGCTACTTCTACTTTGACAGGCAAGATAATAACCAAATAAAGTCTTCTTACTGTAGTCTTCTGCTTTCCTTGCTGGTTCAAGTAGCATCCAACCATGAAGGTGTTCATCCTTTGCTACAAGACCTTTACAACAAGTGCAAAAAAGGTCTCAGCTGTCCAGAAACAGAAGACTTAAAAATCACTCTACTGGCAATCACAGAGGAGTCAGGAACCTTTATTGTGATTGATGCCATGGATGAGTGTGATGAGCCAGATCTAGTCATTGACCTGCTTCTGGTATTGCCAAGGACCTGTAATATTGTTGTGACAAGCCACTTTGATTCACAAGATTCTGCTACATGGCCTAATATAAGGCTGGCAGATGAGCTGATTAGCTCAGATATCAAACTCCATATTGAGAACAAATTGACCAAATGGAAATTGAGCTCAAAGCTCCATGACAAGGTTCTCAACAGCTTAATCAAGGGTGCACAGGGACAGTAAGTACAATGTGTAAAGGTGTCCATGTAACTATGTCTGATTGGATATTGGACAGATTCCAATGGGTTGATTGCCAGATTCGATCCCTTCAAAGTTTGAGAATTCCCAAAGCTATTTGTGAAGCACTTGCCAGATTGCCAAAGGACCTGGATGAAATATACTTGGAAACCTTGCAGAGAATTGATGATGTGCATACTGACAGTGCATGTCATATTTTCATGTGGCTTTTATATGCATATGAACCACTGAGGCTCAATCAAGCAGCAGACATTCTTGCCATTGATTTGGATTTTGAAAAATTTGAGCAAAACAATAGGCCATTGGAATTGCAAGATGGGTTACACAGTATAATTGACTCTACCCTTGTACAGATTGATTCAGTATGGGGAGAGAATAGGATTCAGTTTGCCCACATATCTGTGAAGGAGCTTTTAATTTCTACACATACATGGGCTAAAGTAAAGAACCTATTTGAAATTAACAAAGATTTGGGACATGAAGCGATTGCTCAAATATGCATCATTTATTTACTTCAGTTTAATAGCTGGGAGATCTATGACTTTGAAATGTGTCCACTAGCTACCTATGCTACAGAGAATTGGGTAAAACATTGCAATGAGCTTTCAGGCATAGGGCCAAAAATTGCTCACTTACGTAGTATTCTTTTTCAGGAACACAATCCTCAGTATTTAAATTGGTTGAGGTTGTGCCAGGTGGATCAGCCATGGTTGACACAAGAAGCATGACCAGAATTGCAATTGGATGATATTCCAAAGCCACTATACTATGCATCATACCTTGGCTGGCTCGATTCGGTAGAGGAGATAATTAGATAAACAGGGAGGAAGCAGGGACAAAGCATTATGCCAGCATCTATTGAGCCTCATTCAGTAGGCATTGTAAAATCCAAGACTCAAACAGGGATGGATGAAGCCAGCAGGCTGCAGGGTGTAATGGATGGTGAAATGAAAAAAGTATCAGAACACTGGCAGGAAGTAAACATTAATACCCAAGGAGGAAGATTTGGGACAGCCCTTCAGGCTGCAGCTTATAATGGCAAAATAGGAATAGTGGCATACCTGATACAGGCAGGAGCCAGTGTCAATATTCATGTGGGAGCATATGGAACTGCCCTTCAGGCTGCAGCTTATAAAGGCCACCAGGAAACAGTTGAATACTTGTTGCAGGCAGGAGCTGAAGTAAATGTACAAGATGGAGAATATGGAACTGCTCTTCAGGCTGCAGCTTTTGGGGGTAAGATAGAAATAGTCAGATCCTTGTTAGAGGCAGGAGCTAATGTCAATGCACAAGGAGGAACATATGGACTTGCTCTTCAGGTTGCTGCTTTTAGGGGAAAGATAGAAATAGTTAGATCCTGGATGGAGGCAGGATCAGATGTCAATGCACAAGGAGGAATATATGGAACTGCCCTTCAGGCTGCAGCTTTTGTGGGTGAGATGGAAATAGTTAGATCCTTGATGGAGGCAGGAGTGGATGTCAATGCACAAGGAGGAATATATGGAACTGCTCTTCAGGCTGCAGCTTTTGTAGGTGAGGTGGAAATAGTTAGATCCTTGTTGAAGTCAGGAGCCAATGTTAATACACAAGGAGGCAAATATGGAACTGCACTTCAGGCTGCAGTCTATAGTGGAAAGATAAAAATAGTTGAACACTTGTTGCAGGCAGGAGTGGATGCCAATGCACAAGGGGGAAAATATGGAACTGCTCTTCAGGCTGCAGCTTTTGGGGGCAAGATGGAAATAGTTAGATCCTTGTTGGAGGCTGGAGCCAATGTCAATGCACAGGGAGGAAAATATGGAACCACTCTTCAGGCTGCAGCTTCTGGGGGCAAAATGGCAATAATTAAATGCTTGTTGGAGGCAGGAGCAGATATCAATGTACAAGGAGGAAAATATGGAACCGCTCTTCAGGCTGCAGCATTTAAGGACAGGATGGAAATAATTGAATGCTTGCAGCAGGCAGGAGCCAATGTCAATGTGCAAGGAGGCAAATATGCAAGGAATCTCCGGTCTACACTTGATGAGGGGGTTATGCCCCGAACTTGTTGTGTGCAAATTGGCGAGCATGCCTCGAGGGGAGGCACGCCGGTATACACCCTTTAGTTTCACTTTTCCTCCAGCAGCATTTTGTAAATGATCCGATCAGTTCTCTTCACACTTGTGCGCTTCATACATTCCCAAATAGCCACCAGACATACGAGACTTGTACCGTCTCACTTATGTACATTAACTATACATTAACTAAATGTAGATATTTATCGTGGGTATTTCGTACACTATATCAGGATAATATCTGGTTTCTTTATGCTGTTAGTATCACCTGTGGTACCTCTTGCTTGAATTTCATATTGTTTTTTGTTTCAGTTTCCCTTTCATTCTAGTATCTTTCTATCTAGCTTCCTGTACTACAATGTCAGAAATAGAATCCCATCTTTTGCAACAAGTCAAAAGCACTGCAACGTATGCCCAAGTACATTGCCAATATCTAGAGACCCTTGCCAATGTTTCGGCCAATGTTGTCTTGGGCTCCTACCATTGAGTACCGCTTTATGCATCGGGTTCTGATTACTCACATCTCGCTCTGCGCGTATCCTATCTCAATCGAGGATTGTGCTTATCAGGATGTAGTGCAACCCTTCTGCAAGACCCAGAAGAGTTCAATATCTCGCTTTCTTGTTGAAATGTGTGTGGATGAATCAAAAGTTTCAAGAAATATGCATAGTATTTTACCGCTAAGTTCAAGAACAGAAGTACAGCCAGAGATGCATCTGACTCATCAAGAGAAAATTCGGTTAGTGTTTTCAGTAGCTCTTCTGGAATTCCAATTGCCGGACCCTGTTTCTAGATTGGCCTCGTTCATCTGTTCCAGTTCCCACTTGAAAACACTTACATTACAGTATCCACTGGTAGATAACGGGAAGCCAAGATACAGAAAACGCTGGCATCGGCCCTTCGTTAAGGCCGCCTCGAGACTTGCACCCCCTCCTACTTATCTGTCCTTGAAGATCTGTTCTCACCGCACCGAGAACTTCTCCTCAAGTACATACATCTGTAATGGAACAAGTTCTCGACATGATTATACACAAATCACGGTTACGAATTACGGGGTTATGATTCAACTTGGAAGATGCATAGGTACAAGCTCCATTAGACTGATTGAGAAATTTTTTTCCTTACATGAACGCCCGTCGCCTTCCCCAGCTCCAAAACTCCGTCGAAAGTTGTAGGCAGGACCTACGTTCTGGCAATGGCTTTCATTACTCACTGCAAACTTTCTGTGGTTAATTCATTGTTGCCGGAGTTTTGGCGCTGAAACCACGTGGGCCAATCAAGCGCCCGGTTCCCTTCGCCCAACACCTTCACCGTCAATGTCAACCAAAACCAGTGCGACGTTAGTAAGAGCATAAAACAGCTGAAAACAGTGAGCTGCCTCTGTCAAACCTGCTCGATTCACTCTGATCTTCTTTGGATAGTCTCTGAGTCGTTTGAACGCGTCTTTGGAGTCGGGCGCGCAACTTGGAGTCATCATACTGAATATAATACCATCTGTGTACAGGCAGGCTTTAGGCCTTTCCTCTCCAAAATTTTTATTTCTCCGTACGCCAAAGAATTGCACGAGAATGGTTTCATCGAACAGTAAACTCGGAATACCCCACCCCGCCACTCAGCCTGAAGACATAGAGCTAGTCGATTCCTTGTTCAAGATATCCAAAAAATCTCCAAAACTAGTCAGATCGAGCACGTATGCGGCTCCTGCTGAGCCAGAGTTAACGGTGAGGAGTTGGAAGATGAATGAATTCAAGTATTACGATGTGCCTTCTCCGTTTCCGACGCTTGCGAGGGGCGTTTTCACGATGGAGGTTGAGGGCGGGGAGCAGAGGATTGTGGCTAGAGGGTATGATAAATTTTTCAACATCGGAGAGGTTCCTTGGACTACGGTAAGTATTCGAACCAGGTTACTCTCAAGCGTTTTCTAAGGCTGATATCGTTTCATCAGTGGGACGCACTCAAAACACACACTGCTCCGCCATACACCCTCTCGCTCAAATCCAACGGCTGTATCATCTTCATCGGCGCCTTAACACCCTCGAAACTTCTCATCACATCCAAACACTCCGTCGGGGCCGTAGGAAACGCGGAAAAGAGCCATGCGCAAGCTGGGGAAGAATGGCTGAGGAAATATCTGCAGGATAAAGGGAGGACAGAGGCAGAGTTCGCGAAAGTTTTATGGGATAATAACTGGACTGCTGTTGCGGAGGTACGCATGTCCCCGATCCCTCTCTCTCGCTTCCATTTCGTTTCTGATTCCTCCCCGTGTCATTTAGCTCTGCGACGACTCATTCGAGGAACACGTCCTCCCCTACCCACCCCACCTCACCGGCCTCCACCTCCACGGCCTCAACACCTGCACCAAAGCCTTCCATACCCTCCCACACTCTACCATCGACGCGTTTGCAGCCGAATGGGGGTTCATCAAAACCGAATCCCTCACGCTCAACTCTATAGAGGAGGTTCAAAAATTCACCGACGAGGTTAGCAAAACGCAGCATTGGAACGGGCAAGCAGTGGAGGGGTTCGTGGTGAGGACGAGCGTTACGGATGGTTCCACTGCGGGAAAGGGTGGAGGAGGAGGAGGGAGGAGCCCGTACGCTCCCGGTTCTACGTTCTTCTTCAAGGTCAAATTCGACGAACCCTACATGATGTACCGGGACTGGAGGGAAGTCACGAAAATCCTCCTATCTGCATACCAGAAGGGCTCCAAGGTTGCCGGCGCACTGGAGAGCTGCATTCCAAAGAATAAAACCAAACGGCCGGAAACGCAGGTGTATGCCAAGTGGGTTATTGGAGAGATTTTGAAAAATCCGAAGAGTTTTAAGGATTATTCGAAGGGGAAGGGGATTATTGCTACGAGGGAGAGGTTTTTGGCGTGGTTGGAGGGTGAGGGCGGGAAGAAGGCTGTGGAAGGGGGAGAAGGAGGATCGACGAGCGCGACAACGGCGAATATGACACTCGAGAAAGAAAATGGGGAGGTGAAATCGCAGGCTGGGAAGACGATCATTGTCCCTGTCGCTATTCCTGGTTGTGGTTCGTGTCTTTCTCTCTTCTCAATCGATTCATACGAGGCCGACGCTAACGAATGATCTGTACTTTTATTTTCGGCTTCGGCTTTTGTAGGAAAAACCGCAGTCGCAGTAGCCCTCGCACATATTTTCGGATTCGGACATACCCAAAGTGACGATGTCCATGTAAAAAAAGCTGCTCCGGTCTTTTTGAAGAATGTGGAGAATTTGTTGAAAAAGTACGACGTCGTTATCGCCGACAAGTAAGTCTCGTATCGAGGTTTCTCCCTTCTCATTCGAAAAATTCCCTTTTATTCTAAAATTCCACTCTATTCTATTCTATTCTACATAGGAACAACCACCTGTACCAACACCGCACCGCTCTCCGCGACCTCGCACACAAAACGCACCCTCCTGCGCGTCTCGTCGCCCTATACTGGGACATCCTCTCCCACCCCCAAAGCACCACCCACCGAATCTGCGGCGACCGTATCCTCTCCCGCGGGTCCAATCACCAATCCCTCCGCGCCGACGCGTCTTCCAAGTCGCGTCCGCACGAAGACGTCGTGTGGATGTTCATCACTCAGAGTGAGGACCTTACTCCCGCGGAGGTGGACGATATTGTGGAGATGGAGTTGGAAGAAGATTTGGAGAGCGCGGTGAGGAGGGCGGTGGATGGGGTGTGTAGGGTGTTGGGGTTGGAGAGGCCGGAGGAGGGGAGGGTTGAGGAGGGGATTGGGAAGGCTTTAGGGTATGAGGTGAAGGATAAGGATAAGGAAGAGGATGAGAAGGGGAAAAAGGCTAAGAAGAAGAAGGACGCAGCTCCGAGATACTTTGGTATCCTCCCTGAAGTCAACTTGGAAGAAGTATTGGGGAACGTGTTTACCGAAGGGGAGTCGTATTCGATGTGGATGCACCTCAAACACCAGAAACGGATCGCCAAACGCCCACACGTTACCGTCGTACATAGCAAGAGCTTACCGGGTGAGATCGAGCTCTGGGAGAGGTGTATGGAGGCGCATGCGGCGGTGGATCCGCCGATGTTTGAGTTGACACTGGGGAGTGTGGTTTGGGATGAGAGGGTTATGGCTGTTACGGTCGATGAGATGAGGGTCGTTGGTGGGAGTGGTGCGGATCAGAGTCAGGTGGGAACGCAGTTTGTTGAGAGACTTGGGGAGGAAGTGAGGAAGCGGTTACATGTTACGGTTGGGACGAGGGATGATGAGGTACCTCCGGTTGAGGCGAAGGCGTTGGTGGAGTCGTGGAGGGCGGGGAAAACGGATGGGATTGAGTCGAAGGTCATTTCTGGCGAGGTGAAGGTTAGGGGTCGGGTGAAGGGGTTGATGTCATAGGGATACAAATCAAGGTTGTAAGATGCTAAAGGTGGACCGTCGTATTCCCTGCCCTCCTTGGTAAAGCCGTTGTCATCTCATTCAACAATTTGGATCTACCTCAAAACGACCCCATGTGAGTGTCGTACGTAGCAAGAGTTTTCCGAGGAAGGTTCAGATTAGGCTTTAGGAGAGGTGGGAGCTTCTGACTTACCGGTTTCTTTAGATAATAACCACCGCGTACATACTTAGTACATAAGATGCGGCAGATTTTTGGCGCAGGACCTACTTAGTAATCAGCATGCCGGAGGGTTGGCTTTTATTGACTTGGACTCGATTGTTTACTCTGGTTCCATGAGGGGCAGCAGATGTGATGTGCCAAATATGTGTAAAGCATAGGACAAACATAAAGTTGACCGCTCTGAAAGATTTACCGATTTGGCTTAGATATATGCGCGCTTATCTATCCATGTAGTATCTAATGAATTATAACAGGTTGAAATCAACCAGAAGATCACGAGTTGTTGATGAAAATAGTCATCTGACACTGGGATAACAATATATATAGGTGTGGACCCCTCGTTACAACCTTCGTCTCTTCCCATCATGACTGAAAGCACTACCTCGAACCATTCTCACAGGTACTTACACTTCCTTTGTCAGACGACATAATTATCTAAATGTTAATTGAGCTCTTCTACAAGCTACCTCGCCTCTGGACAGCCATTGCATATAACTACGGAGCAGTATGTTAAACTACTATTGTCTAGTTTAAGAGACCGGAACTCAATGTCAATCAGGGCTTTCCCGGGGGCACATCACTTTACCATTCAAGGTGTACAGTTTAATCAAAATATATATCAAGGATGGTGTAAGTTGTTCAGAATAAGATTGTACCCAGTTTCTGATTGCTTGATTTCTCTAGATACAAGTGATATAGAAGCTATCCGGAAATGGCTCAATGCACCAGACTCTTCTACCAACTTCACTATTGCTCTGGATAAAAAGACCCTAGGAACAGGACAATGGATTTTAAAGCATCAAAAATACTTGCAGTGGAAAAACGAAGGAAGAAGACTCTGGATTCAAGGAAAAGGTATATTTAATAGATGAGATACAATTAAAATCATGCTGATATAGTAATAAATTGTAGTAGGGTCAGGCAAAACTGTTCTATCGTGAGTTAAAAGACTGGAGGTTTGCTGTATTTGCATTGAGATCGATTCTAGGGCAACTATTGTGAAAGACCTTCAACCGGAAGTCAGCTACTTCTACTTTGACAGGCGAGATAATAACCAAATAAAGTCTTCTTACCGTGGACTTCTGCTTTCCTTGCTGGTCCAAGTGGCATCCAACCGTGAAGGTGTTCATCCTTTGCTACAAAGCCTCTACAGCAAGTGCAAAAAAGGTCTCAGCCATCCAGAAACAGAAGACTTAAAAACAACTCTAATGGAAATCACAGAGGGGTTAGGAACCTTCATTGTGATTGATGCCATGGATGAATGTGATGAGCCAGACCTAGTCATCAACCTGCTTCTGGCATTGCCAAGGACCTGTAATATTGTTGTGACAAGCCGCTTTGATTCACAAGATTCTACTACGTGGCTTAATATAATGCTGGCAGATCAACTGATTAGCCCAGATATCAAACTTTATATTGAGGACAAATTAACCAGGTGGAAATTGAGCACAAAGCTCTATGAAGAAGTCTTCAGCAGTTTAATCAATGGTGCACAAGGACAGTAAGTAAAAGTATAAAGGATCTCCATGCAAGTATATCTGATTGGGTTGCGATTGGGTCTTGGACAGATTCCGATGGGTTGATTGCCAAATTCGATCCCTTCAGGCTTTGAAAATCCCAAAAGCTATCTGTGGGGCACTTGCTAGGTCACCAAAGGACCTGGATGAAATATACTTGGAAACCTTACAGAGAATTGATGATGCACATACTGAGAGTGCACGCCATATTTTAATGTGGCTTTTATATGCATATGAACCATTGAAGCTGGATCAAGCTGCAGAAATTCTTGCCATTGATTTGGAATCAGAAGAATTTAATCCAGAAAATAGACCACTTGAGTTGCAAAATGGGCTTCACAGTATAATTGACTCCACCTTTGTACAGATTGATTCAGCAGGGAGGGAGAGTAGGGTTCAGTTTTCCCACATATCTGTAAAGGATTTTTTAATTTCTACACATGCATGGTCCAAAGTAAAAAACTTATTTGAGATTAACAAAGATTTGGGACATGAAGTGATTGCCCAACTATGCCTTATTTATTTGCTGCAATTTGACAGTTGGGAAATTGATAACTTTGAAATGTATCCATTAGCTCTCTATGCTGCACAAAGTTGGACAAAACATTGCAATGAACTTTCAACCATAGGGTCTAAAATTGCTCAATTGCGTAGGATCCTATTTCAGGAACATCATCCTCAGTACTTGAACTGGCTGAGGTTGTACCAGGTGGACGACTCAACATTGATACAAATGGTACAGCCAAGATTGCAATTAGATGATGTTCCAAAGCCACTATACTATGCATCATACCTAGGCTGGCTTGATTTAGTTCAAGAGATGACTGGACAAACTTGGAGAAAGAAGAGACAGAGTATTGTAACGGCACCTATTGAGCCTCATTCAGTAGGCATTACAAAAGTGAAGACACAGACAGGGATGGATGAACCTGGACTGGAGGTTATAATGGGTGTAAAAAGCAAAAAAGTACAGAGACCCTGGCCAGAAGCAGAAGTGGACATTGATGCTTTAGGAGGAAGATTTGGGACAGCTCTTCAAGCTGCAGCTTATAATAACAAGATAGAGATAGTAGAATACCTGCTACAGGCAGGAGCAAGTGTCAATCTACAAGGGGGAGCATATGGAACTGCCCTTCAAGCTGCAGCATATAAAGGCTATCAGGAGCTAGTTGAATGCTTGTTACAGTCAGGAGCTGATGTAAATGTGCAAGGGAGACCATATGGAACGGCGCTTCAGGCTGCAGTTTACGGGGGCAAGATGGAAATAGTTGGATACCTGTTGCAAGCAGGAGCTGATATCAATGCTGAAGGAGGGAATTTTGGAGCTCTTCTTCAGACTGCAGCTTTAGGGGGCAAAACAGAGATAGTTGAATACTTGTTGCAGGCTGGAGCTGATGTCAATGCACAAGGAGGAGCAGGATTTGCAACTGCTCTTCAGGCTGCAGCTCATGGGGGCAAGATGGAAATAGTTGAATTCATGTTACAAGCTGGAGCTGATGTCAATGCACAAGGAGGAGAATTTGGAACTGCTCTGATTGCTGCAGTTTATATGGGTCATCAGAAAATAGTGGAATACCTGCTGCAGGCTGGAGCCAATGTCAATGCACAAGGTGGAGAATATGGCACTGCTCTTCAGGCTGCAGCTTATAGGGGCGAGATGGAAATACTTGAACACTTGTTGCAGGAAGGAGCTGATGTCAATGCACAGGGAGGAATTATATGTGGAGCTGCTCTTCATGCTGCAGCTCTGATGTGCAAGGCAGACATAGTTGAATATCTGTTGCAGGTAGGAGCTGATGTCAATGCACAAGCTGGATACTATGGAACTGCCCTTCAGGCTGCAGCTTATGGGGGCAAGATGGAAATAGTTAAATCTCTTCTGCAGGCAGGAGCTGATGTCAATACACAAGGAGGGGGTTATGGAACTGCTCTTCAAGCTGCAGCTCGTAGGGGCAGCATTGAAATAGTTAAATGCCTGCTGTTGGCAGGAGCAGATGTCAATGCACATGGGGGACGATATGGAACTGCTCTTCAGGCTGCAGCCTTTCAGAGCAAGATGAAATTAGTTGAATGCCTTCTGCAGGCAGGAGCAGATGTAAATGTGCACGGGGGATTGCATGGAACTGCTCTTCAAGCTGCAACTTATATGGGTAAGACAGAAATACTTGAATGCTTGCTGGAGGCAGGTGCTGATATAAATGCACAAGGAGGAAATCAAGGAACTGCACTTCAAGCTGCAGCTTTGAAGGGTAAGAAGGAAGTAGTTGAATGGTTGCTGCATGCAGGAGCTGATGTCAATACACGAGGGGGACAATATGGAACTGTTCTTCAGGCTGCAGTTTTGGGAGGTAATATAAACGTAGTTGAATGCCTGCTGCAGGTAGGAGTGGATGTCAATGCACACGGAGGATATTTTGGAACTGCTGTTCAAGCTGCAGCCTATGAGTGCAAGCTGAACATACTTGAGTGCCTACTGCAAGCTGGAGTTGATGTCAATGTACAAGGAGGGTATTTTGGAACTGCTCTTCAAGCAGGAGCATTTGGAGGCAAAATGGAATTAGTCAAATACCTTCTGCAGGCTGGAGCTGATGTCAATGCACAAGGGGGATTCTATGGAACTGCTCTTCAGGCTGCAGCTTATGAGGGCAAGATAGGAATAGTTAAATGCCTTCTGCAAGCAGGAGCTGATGTCAATACACAAGGAGGCAGTTATGGAACTGCTCTTCAAGCTGCAGCTTATAGGGGCAAGATTGAAACAGTAAAATGCCTGCTGTTGGCAGGAGCTGATGTCAATGCACAAGGAGGAGAATATGGAAGTGCTCTTCAGGCTGCAGCTTGCAAGGGTTTTCAGGAAATAGTTGTCTACCTGCTAAGGGAAGGAGCTGATGTCAATGCACAGCTGGAAGGATATGGAACTGCTCTTCAGGCTGCCACTTCCAAGGGAAATATAGAACTGGTTAAATGCCTGCTGGAGGCAGGAGCTGACATCAATGCCCAAGGAGGTGACTATGGATCCGCTCTTCATGCTGCAGCTTATATGGGTCACCAGAAAATAGTGGAAAACTTATTGCAGGCTGGAGCTGATATCAATGCACAGGCAGGACATCATGGAACTGCTCTTCAGACTGCAGCTGTTAAGGGCAACATCAAAGTAGTCAAATGCCTGCTACAAGCAGGAGCTGATGTCAATGTACAAGGAGGAGAGTTTGGATCTGCTCTTGAAGCTGCAGCTTGTGAGGGTTTTCAAGAGATAGTGGAGTGCCTGCTGCATGCAGGAGCTAAAGTGCATGAGGGAAATATCAAGTTGCCATTTTAGCGAGCATTTTGTTCTGACTCATTTCTTTGTTTAATGTAATGGAATGCTGAGTTTTTGCGGTGGTGAAATCCATGCCTGATCCTTAACAGGAAATTTTATATTAATGGCATAATTCTGATAACACAAATTGAGTGAGGCAATATATTACAGTTTTCATCATAATGACATCACAATGAAATCACCATTTTTTGAGAGTCTAGACTAAGCCAGCAGCATTTGCAAGGTATTTAAGTCACCAGGTACAGGTAGGCGCCACAAGGCGCCACCGTGCAGGGCACGAGTAGCCGCCATGCGGCAGTGTTGGCCCATTACCAGCGGCAGGGTTTCAAGTTCTACCATATCTACTTTTTGTATAATATTCCTGTAAGTACCTGCTATCCCAAGTGCAAATGCCCATGAACCCAGATACAGATTCCAAGAATTTTATTGGTGTTACCATAAAATACTTGTCGGGATCTTGTCTAAGTCACACATGCTAATGGGTAAGTATCTGATGCAAATTCCAGTGAGGTTGAGTTCATCTCTCCGAGTCTTTCTCCTGCTGTACCCATAAATTGTAATCCCGGAACCCACGGAGTCTTATTTCTGACTGAATTTTGTTTATTCTTTGTTTCTTGATCCTCAAACTTAAACACTCAATTTGCACAGTGAATATTTTACTCTTTGTAGAAGTACTATGATTTAGACTCCATAGTTTCCTGTTGAAATGCTATGTAGTAACTATGTAGTCAAATAATATTATTCAGTAATTGTTTTGGAATCTACTCCTATATGTACGCATGATAAGTTTCAGTTACACAATTAGGTAGTCATTTGCAAAGCAACAGGTATAGACTCCAGATGCTGGTCTTATCATTCCTGAAGGCCGCTTCAAAACATGGCCTAGACTTTGATTCTTGCGGGCAAGCACTCCCCATAATCATAAACCCTCACTGTGATAGTTTAATAATGATATAAATATAATGTGAACTTGACGAGATAGCACTGTGTTTTGAAATGAAGACGGGGTTACTTGAGTATTACTTGGAAGATGAATACGTGCTGCATTATGCATTGAAAGATATGAATGGAAGATAAAAAGAGATGCCGGTCAAACCAGTCAAAGAAGAACCATGCAGTCGAATTTTCTCTAGAGCCATCTGGACCGCGGCGGAGATCTCTTATTTCACGCCTCTTGGAAAAAGCACTCGGGAGGCTGGATTAGATTGGTTAGGGTTTGGTTAGGGTTTGGTTAGGGTTGGTTAGCGGTTAGGATGGGGGTTCGGGGGCGACTCCATGGTTAGGGTTCGGGGTTGAGGATATCGAAAAAAAAAATTCCAAGTCCATATTCACATGCTATGGTAGATGAGCCTGATATGGTCGAGATAAGATTGATCAGCTTATGGAAAGTTTGTGCGGGCAGGCCCGGGCGCTGGTCTCATGTGACCTAATCAAGCGCCCTCTGCTTCCCCTTGCCCATTACCATCACGGTCGCCGCCAATGTCAATCATAACTAGTGTAAAGATTGAGCGACGCTCGTGAAAGTATCGAGAAGTTGAGCCTAGAAAGCTGCCTGGATCGCGTCCGCTCGATTCCCTCTGATCACTTTTGGATAGTCTCTGACTCATTCGAACGCGTCCTTGGAGTCGGGCGCGTAACTTGGAGTCATCATACTGAATATAATCCCATCTTTGTACAGGCAGGCTCTACGCCTTTCCTCTCCGAAACTTTCATTTCTCCGTACGCCAAAAAGCTTTACGAGAATGGTTTCATCCAACAGTAAACTGGGAATACCCCACCCCGCCACTCAGCCTGAAGACATAGAGCTAGTCGATGCCTTGTTCAAGATATCCAGAAAATCTCCAAAGCTAGTCAGATCGAGCACGTATGCGGCTCCTGCTGAGCCAGAGTTAACGGTGAGGAGTTGGAAGATGAACGAGTTCAAGTATTACGATGTGCCCTCTCCGTTTCCGACACTTGCAAGGGGTGTTTTCACGATGGAGGTTGAGGGCGGGGAGCAGAGGATTGTCGCTAGAGGGTATGATAAATTTTTTAATATCGGAGAGGTTCCTTGGACTACGGTAAGTGTTCGAATCAGGTTACTCTGAAGCGTTTCCTAACACTGAAATCGTTTGATCAGTGGGACGCACTCAAAACACACACTGCTCCGCCATACACCCTCTCGCTAAAATCCAACGGCTGTATCATCTTCATCGGCGCCCTAACACCCTCGAAACTCCTCATCACATCCAAACACTCCGTCGGGGCCGTAGGAAACGCAGAAAAGAGCCATGCGCAAGCTGGGGAAGAGTGGTTGAGAAAGTATTTGCAGGATAAGGGGAGGACAGAGGCGGAATTTGCGAAAGTTTTGTGGGATAATAATTGGACTGCTGTTGCAGAGGTACGTGTGTGCCTGCTCCCCTCCTCTTCTTTCCATTTCGTTTAGTTTCTAATTCTTTCCCGCGCTACCTAGCTCTGCGACGACTCATTCGAAGAACACGTCCTCCCCTACCCACCCCACCTCACCGGTCTCCACCTTCACGGCCTCAACACCTGCACCAAAGCCTTTCACACCCTCCCACACTCTACCATCGACGCGTTCGCAGCCGAATGGGGGTTCATCAAAACCGAATCCCTCACGCTCAACTCTATCGAGGAGGTCCAAAAGTTTACCGATGAAGTCAGTAAAACGCAGCATTGGAACGGGCAGGCGGTGGAGGGGTTCGTGGTGAGGACGAGCGTTACAGATGGTTCCACTGCGGGAAAGGGTGGAGGAGGAGGAGGGAGGAGCCCGTACGCTCCCGGTTCTACGTTCTTCTTCAAGGTCAAATTCGACGAACCCTACATGATGTACCGGGACTGGAGGGAAGTCACGAAAATCCTTCTATCTGCGTACCAGAAGGGCTCTAAGGTTGCCGGCGCACTGGAGAGCTGCATTCCAAAGAATAAAACCAAACGGCCGGAAACGCAGGTGTATGCCAAGTGGGTTATAGGAGAGATTTTGAGGGATCCGAAGAGTTTTAAGGATTATTCGAAGGGGAAGGGGATTATCGCTACGAGGGAGAGGTTTTTGGCGTGGTTGGAGGGTGAAGGCGGGAAGAAGGCTGCGGAAGGGGGAGAAGAAGGGTCGACGAGCGCGACAACGGCGAACACGACACTCGAGAAAGAAAATGAGGAGGTGAAATCGCAGGCTGGGAAGACGATTATTGTTCCTGTTGCTATCCCTGGTTGCGGTTCGTATCTCTCTCTTCTCAATCGTTTCATACGAGACCGACGCTAACGAATGATTTGTATCTTTTGTTTTATTTTCGGCTCCTGCTTATATAGGAAAAACCGCAGTCGCAGTAGCCCTCGCACATATTTTCGGATTCGGACATACCCAAAGTGACGATGTCCATGTCAAAAAAGCCGCTCCGGTGTTTTTGAAGAATGTGGAGAATCTATTGAAAAAGTACGACGTCGTTATCGCTGACAAGTAAGTCTCGTATCGAGATTTCTCCTTTCTCATCCGAAAAATTCCCTTTTATTCTAACATTCCACTCTATTCTATCCTACACAGGAACAACCACCTGTACCAACACCGCACCGCTCTCCGCGACCTCGCACACAAAACGCACCCTCCTGCGCGTCTCGTTGCCTTATACTGGGACATCCCCTCCCACCCCCAAAGCACCATCCACCGAATCTGTGGCGACCGTATCCTCTCCCGCGGGTCCAATCACCAATCCCTCCGCGCCGACGCGTCTTCCAAGTCCCGTCCGCACGAAGATGTCGTGTGGAGGTTCATCTCTCAGAGTGAGGACCTCACTCCTGCGGAGGTGGACGATATTGTGGAGATGGAGTTGGAAGAAGATTTGGAGAGCGCGGTGAGGAGGGCGGTGGATGGGGTGTGTAGGGTGTTGGGTGTGGAGAGACCGGAGGAGGGGAGGGTTGAGGAGGGCATTAAGAAAGCTTTGGGTTATGAGGTGAAGGATAAGGATAAGGAGGAGGATGAGAAGGGGAAGAAGGCTAAGAAGAAGGACGCAGCTCCGAGATACTTTGGTATCCTCCCTGAAGTCAACCTGGAAGAAGTATTGGGGAACGTGTTTACCGAAGGGGAGTCGTATTCGATGTGGATGCACCTCAAACAAATGAAACGGATCGCCAAACGCCCACACGTTACCGTCGTACATAGCAAAAGCTTACCAGGTGAGATCGAGCTTTGGGAGAGGTGTATGGAGGTGCATGCGGCGGTGGATCCGCCAATGTTTGAGTTGACACTGGGGAGTGTGGTTTGGGATGAGAGGGTTATGGCTGTTACGGTCGATGAGATGAGGGTCGTTGGTGGGAGTGGTGCGGATCAGAGTCAGGTGGGAACGCAGTTTGTTGAGAGACTTGGGGAGGAAGTGAGGAAGCGATTGCATGTTACGGTTGGGACGAGGGATGATGAGGTACCTCCGGTTGAGGCGAAGGCGTTGGTGGAGTCATGGAGGGCGGGGAAGACGGATGGGATTGAGTCGAAGGTGATTTCTGGGGAGGTGAAGGTTAGGGGACGGGTGAAGGGGTTGATGTCATAGGGATTGCTGGTTACCAAAAAGAATTCAAGGTCGTACCCACTGACACTATTTTATGTAGCATAACGAATCTAATTTATCCCAAGTCCCATCTCACTTGATCAAATGTATGTACTTGAATACAACATATCAGTAGCATCTGCCAGTGTTTATGTAATTTATTCGTCTCTCCCCTCGCCCGATAATATATACATAACGTAGACTGTTCTGGAATGTTCAACAGCTTTCGCTGGTCCAAGCGGAGGGAGACAATATCTGGGCAAGGCAGGCGGATTCAACACAGTCCAAGATATTTGGCTCCCATATGGTTCAAGTAAGATGATCTACCCTGCATGCCTACGTTCAGCTCAATAGGGCGTCCCAGTGGCGCCCCAGAAATTAGTACTTGGCTTGGCCGTTCAGGTGGAGAGCTTGTTCTATAGGCATTTACATAATATTGAATTGCGGTTTTTTTTTTTTTTCTTGTTTTACGATCAGGTGGCGGAAAAAACCGAAGGTGCTTTTTGGTAGCCTTTGTGCATGTTCTAAACATTCCAACATGATGATTCACTCGACAATTCTTCCGAGGAGGAAATTAAGTTTAAAAGTATACATTTGTTATAAGATTGATATCAGCAAATGTCAAACGCGAGGATGGATGGTTCCTATCTCCTTCCGGCGTTGAATTAAGAGTTGGCCACAAAGGCTTGTACTTCTTTTTTTACTTTTGAACGTCATAATCAATGCGGACGGTGTTTTAAGAACTTTTTTTAGACCATCAACGACACTCGATGTCCAGAAGCTTTATGTTATAGAAGTCACCATGGCTTCTAGACATGAGGTCAGAATGAACAGATCACCTCGGTACGTTTTGGCTCGCCGTTCATTCAAAATCGTCATAAGTACAAGACTGCCGTTCAATGCCTTCCAAACTCAAGGCACGGGCAAAAGGAACTGGGCATTCTTTTCGGCTAAATTGGACTTGAAAGAAAGCTCCGATTTTAGAATTATGAATAATTTCTCAATAGTCCCCCATATAGCAAAAAGCTCCCCGCTTGTTTCGAACAAAAATACCGCTTTGTATTCGTTAATAAAATTTACAGCGCGATCTTGGCCTGGAGGTTTACATGAATTATTGAGTCGAATTTATATCTTGGTACTCCACAACATGTTTTGTTGCTCCACTCAAGACAGGTCGGTCGACATTTCCCATTTTTCCGTACGAAAGAGAAACAGATGTTCAGTTGAACGAGGGTAGAGGGACTCGTCAGGATGTTCGTCATATGCGGCTGGTTGAGCTAGGCAGGAAGCTCTGGAATCGCTATACAGTTCCAACGTATAAAAGGCAAGCCAACTTCCAGATAGTTTCTTCACTTCGAGCCACCAGCAGTCGTCGTTCAAAGTACTCTTTCCTAACACCCTACACACACTATGCAATTCAAACTTGCTTTTGTCACCGCCGCCCTTGCTTCCCTTGCGGCCGCCACCCCAGCTCCTCGCGGCGGTGAGCCCGCTAGCAGCTGCTCCACTGGTCCTGTCCAGTGCTGCAACAGCGTCGTACCCGCCTCCGACTCCGCTGCGGCTGGTGTCCTTAGCCTTCTCGGCATCGTCCTCCAGGACTTGACCGTCGCCGTCGGTCTCACTTGCTCTCCCATCACTGTAATTGGTGTGGGTAGCAACGGCTGGTAAGCTGACTAGTTATCCTTTTATGTTCGAATAGAAGTTGATCGTATGCTCCCCACCAGCTCTGCTCAAGCCGTCTGCTGCGAAGACAATAGCCACGGTATGTTTATGCTTCTTGAGATCTTTCCGTCTTTATTTTGATAAATTGCTCGAATAGGTGGCCTCATCTCCATTGGCTGTGTCCCTGTCCAGCTCTAAATGCCTTTTGGCCTCATCCAGCGGGCGATATCCCACTGCTGGTCGATCGTTTATTGGACAATCAAAGGACTACACGTAATTAGTTCGGTGATAGCTTTAAGCAATGTGTAATGCACGTTCTAATAATCACTATTTCCTCAAAGTAATTGTATGTGAGCACGTACGCGTGGCATTGGCGTGGGATAAATTGCGGAAGGTCTCTGCGCGTGATCGCGTAAGACTATTCACCAACTGTAATGATCAGTTCACCGCTAGCGCGACTCCCTGCTGGTTCATCTACTTCTATGTAGCTTGTCGGCTTAATTCCTTCAAGGACTGACCATTTCCAATAGCTGTGAGCGCAAACCAGGCCTCTCAGCACGGATGACAGGCGTGACCGGGTCTGGCGAAGAGAGCTAGTATTATGTATACTATGCTTGTAAGTTTTCCATGTATTCTAGAACACGTCAATTACCTCTAGGCTCGGCGGGTCTTAATTTCACGTTGCTGTTTCTCGCATTTAGTTATTCCTTAAAAAATTTGATATCGAAGTTGACAGCAAATTCAGAAAGCTTCGCCGACGCCAACCTCAGGCCGTTACCTTCCATTTGGGAGTCATGTCTAAATTTGAGATTTTTTGCCCAGGAGATGGATCACTTCTTCGTCCTCCTTTCTACCTACCCGCGACCCAGCGTTATTTAACTCCTCGTATACTCAGACATTCCCCTTTCGCTTCCGCTCTCAGTAGTTTTGTGCTCCCCGCCCTCCCTCTAGTCCCGGTCGGCGGTTATGGCGACACCTATATCACCGATAGCATTTCAATGTTGCAACACGTCGAGCAAGACCTCTGGTCCTTCAGATGTCTCCGCCTCTCGACCCTCAGTATCGCTCGCCAAGGCGTGAACATCGATATCATATCAGTTACTCTCTTCTGCCAGGAGCTAGATGGTACAAGTGTATGAGAACGGACCATGAAACAGTTCTGCGAGACATTTTTTCCCCGTCGTCTGCTGTAAAAAAAAAATATGGCTGGCTCTGAGGGTTCCCGCAACTTGGCCTGAGATCCGGAGCCATTCGCTGAAACAGCGTCGTAATGATTACTGGCTCCGTAATCTCTGGCTGTATTTCCGCTCGTCTGTGAACCCGTTAGTACGTAGAGCAGAAGATTGTCACCGAGGCATGATTTTACTTCGTAGCATACTGTTAGATCGTTGTCGAACGAGCAGCTAGCTGGAGCTAGCTTGAGGCCATAGCTCTCGACCTCGATTAATCAATTTTAATTTATTCAAGCTTCGAATGCCGGAAGTTCGCTAGCTTCTTTTATATAATCGAAGAAGATCACATAAATGTCCTCTTCATTAACTCGGCATACTTTACACGATATCCGCCTCGAGATCGGCATAATTTATATTGCGTAAGACGCATTAGTGTTTGAAAGATTTTCCTGCCCGTCTATCCGATAATCTGGTACACACTGCCTGAGCGCGAGCACTGTAAGCAGGTAACGAAGTCGGCAGACAGGACGCTGGCTCATACGCTTCACTGACTTCTCAAAAGTCAATTTTGGCAAGAAACAAAGTTTTTGCATGAAGAATTTGCACCAGGAATTTAGGGTTTTTATAAAAGGATTTGATTCGAACAGCCAACAGTCGTCGTTCAAGTACTAGGTCTAATAAGCATGCAGTTCAAACTTGCTGTTATCACCCCCGACTACAGACCTCACTCGCTCTTTTTGCCGTGAACAATGCCCAATTCCCCGCTCGAAGTCACGAACACTAAGATGAGTAAAAGCATAAGCTTAGTGCGTATCGCATGAAGCATAACTTACTGACCAATTGGGAGGATCACTGGAATGCTCAATGACAGGTACTGTAGAGTATTGAACCGAGGATGACTTCGACAAAGCTTGTGCTCAAGCCTGGACCGAGACTTGACCTTCGAGTAAGAGGTATGAGCTGTTGTTTCTAAATTCAATGTCGAGGAATATTTACCTTCTATATGTATTGTCACGATTGCAGTAGAGATTGTAGTCGTTGTGGTAAAGGATAGGAAACGAATTTCGGAGGAAGAGAGGGCGAGTCTTTTATCTGGGCTCACTGAATTGCTTACCTGACCCTGGAAGCTGGCGTGGCAACCAGCAAGCCACGAAATGGTGGCCGGTCCCCCATTTTCCTCTGCCGTCACTGGGGTTTTTTGGTTTTTTGGCACCGGCATCTCGGAGGTGCAGTCTCAGCGCGCTTGGAATTAAATCACAATGATCGTTGTCGTCTGCTGAATATATAGTTGGCGTACAGCTGGCAGGCTAGAGGATCAGAAGGTTAAGCCAGGTAAGGCAGTGAATCCCCGCTGGCCTGGCCTGGACAAAGTGTGGCGGGCCTTTGAGCCAATGATAAGCCAATCTAAGTATTTATTCGCTTCACTTACCACGGCAAGCTTCGGGGATTAATTGAGCGAGTGCTGACCGGACACATCGCCAATGATGCATAATTAGAACCGAAAGTGAAAATTCTTCGGGTAATGATGCCTTATTCGAGACCAACCCAAATACTCTCCATGCTTACGTGGTTGTCTATAATCAAACTTAAACGCAACCGAGTAAGTGGGCTAAACAAACGATTGGCTTACTGGAGAGCAAATCAATCACAGATCTCGAGCTAAAATCATTGAGGCGAAGGAGGGAGTAAGGTCAAAGCAAGGTTTACGAAGTCACGTTTTGGGGCAATGGTTCCTGACCCTGGCATCGACTGCTAGTCTAGGCCCCACCACCCTCGTCACTATTTCGCAAAACCCTCTACTCCATAGCAGATAGGGCGGGTTCAAAATGTATGTTAACAGCCAAACTTGCCAGTTTCAAGTACGACGCTATCAGCCAACTATTGAAACTATATACCGTGAAAGAATGACGCTTAGGCTACCGTATCTTGTCCGACCATTTCAATACATGGCATCAATGGGAAGGCAGCATACTTATGGCGGCGAGGAACGCTGTAAAAAGGATGATGTTTAGCAGTTTGCTTCAGAAAGTATAACGCAAGATTTGAAAGGACAATCTTCGATATACAGAACGATTCGTTTTCACAACATGCCATAGTCGCCGAAGGGCTTTGTTTTGTAAAAAACTCAAGAGGGTTGAACCGCTGGTGCAGCTCGCCGCAATGAAGCTCATTGGTGAAGGTACTGAGTACACCTGGTAGCATAACTTTCAGTAAGTTTTGAGAATTGGAGCGATCTAATGGAAACCATAACTCTCTCCGCCCCTCTCAGCCTCAAATATAGCCGGAGCCGTTGTGGTGCAATTTGTGGCCCGTGGGGGTCTGCTCGCTAGCAAAAAAAGTCTTTTTGAGAAGTCGCTCAACAGCGGTTGTACAAACGAATACTATGGAAGATACGTGTAGTCTACGTGTCGATTCTACGAATCAAATTGGTATAATATATGTATTTACGAGCGTCGTGAGACAATTAGAGGGCAACGGGGACGCAGCCGATGGAGACAAGACTTCCTGTACAATGAGAAAGAAAAATATCAGTATCCAAAGATAATCGAAAAGAGAGGCGAAGCAAGCTTGAGAGCAGCCTTGGGTTTAGCTTACCGTGGCTGTTGTCTTTGCAGCAGACAGCCTGGGCGTTACTGGAAAGACGGATGAGAATTGCGATGAACATTGAAATTAGATCAAAAAACTTACCAGCTGGTGAGACTAGCACCAATACCAGTGATGGGGCTGCAAGTGAGACCAATACCGACATTCAAGTCTTGAAGGACGACGCCGACTAGGCCAAGGGCACTGGCCGCAGCCAGGTCAGAGGCCGTCGTGAGTGTATCGCAGCACTGAACGGGGCCAGTGGAACAGGTGAAAGGAGAAGCTGGGGACGCGGCCACAAAAGTAGCAAGAGAAACAACTAAGAAAACGACTTTGAATTGCATGATGAGGAGAGTTATGAGTAGAGAGAGAATTTCGATTGCGATTGCGGGTTGATCGAATGAGGATTTACAAGGCATTTTATACCTTTTTAATTTTTACGCTTGCCCTGAGGGCGTACCATTCCATTCCAGCTGTGGTATGATGGCGATTTCACATTGAACATACGTCGCATTGCTGAACAGATCAACAGCACTCTCTTCAGATTCATTCTGGTTTTCCTAGTTGCCTTGCCTGTGTTTACGGATTTGAAGCAGCCGTTTTCGGAGTATACTGGTTCGCACATTCTTTAATGTCATTATGAAATTTAATATGCTGTACTCATACATCCTGAATTTGTATTACAAAGCCTTGAAGTTTCTCCGAAAAGTTCCATACGTCTCTCAGAAAGCTATCGCACTAACGGGTCAGTCTAAGCTGCAAACAAACACTCAGTACCCAGGGAACAAGGAAGATGAAATAGACTCGAAGAAATGATCAGGCGATCGAGCCAGATGCCTACCTGGGACTGATCGATGGTTTATGAATGTTCACGCAATGCCTGATATTTGTCAAATCGAGCTGAAAGACGGCAGATGGAAAGCATAACTTGTTCGGTGACCCATGATGCCCTTTGCCCTGCTTCTACTCACCAATCTCGCAGAGAATATCGAAAATGGATGCAGAGTCTTGATCACTAGATATCAAATATTTCTTGTCAGCAAATTATCTTTGCTCGATTAGACAAATAAGTTATTTATGCGCGACACTCTACCGAAAAGCGGACTCTTGGAAATGATTTAATGCATTTGACAGGAAAAACCCACGCCCAAAAGCAGCTACATTCACCATTCTGTTCAATGAAAACCTCTAGAGAGCACCCTTAGCGAGTCTACCTCCGCCGTAAACGAATGGCTTCTATGACCTGGCAATAGGGGAGGACTCGAGACGAAAATAACCTTATTCTTCCACAGTGCCACTCAATGAAAACCTCGTAGCCTCGAATCGGAGATGAACAACGGTGAAGGAAAGCGAATAATTGATTTTCCAACGAGGCTAGAATGTAGATTACAGGCGGATCGGTGCTACACGTCTTAAATTCCAAATCATAGAATGCAATATGTACGACTCGGAGTTCACGTGATCGCGACAAATTGCGCGCTACTGGAAGACGATTCAAAAGACGAAGATACCCTCATACATAGAAGCGCAAACTATTAGGAAGCAACACGTATGGACTGGCAGTGAAGTAAAAAATGATGTAAAGTGCGGGTCCGGACTCGGGGGACAATTTGATTTTATGTCGAGTCGCAATGGATGAGAGTACATCGGTAGAAAGCATGCTTTGTTCATGACAAGAAATTGAAATTTGCCAACGTACAGTCAGAATGGAATGGTGTGTCTTGCGATCATGAAAAAGGTATAAAAGCTCAGTAAAATCCTAGCCAATTCTCCCATCGAACAATCAGCAGTCGTAGTTCAGATACTCCTCTCTCTACTCATCACTCATCATGCAGTTCAAACTCGCTTTTGTCACCGCTGTCTTCGCTACTCTCGCAGTTGCGACCCCCTCCCCGCGGGGTGAGCCTGCAAGCACCTGCTCCACCGGTCCCGTCCAGTGCTGCGACACTCTCGCCACTGCCCAAGACCCCGCTGCCGCTGCTGCCCTTGGTCTGGTTGGCGTTGTTCTCCAGGACGTGAATATCCCCGTCGGTCTCAACTGTGACCCAATTACCGTCATTGGTGCCGGACTCACTACCTGGTAAGCTTCGAGCATTAGACGACGGGTGTTCTCAACGTACTCATTTGTGATTTTCTTTCTCTCTTTCTACAGCAACGCTCAGGCTGTCTGCTGCGAGGACAACAGCCACGGTAAGCCGAATAATTGACGACCCGCGACACACTTTCTTCTCCACCCTTCTTCTCAAAGACAAACTCGCTGACTCACTTTCTTCTGCCACTTTTCAGGAAGCCTCGTTTCCGTTGGTTGCGTCCCCGTCGCTCTTTAATTTTCCGGAGACGCTCGTAAAATTTTGTAGCCGAATCGTACAGTACCACTTCAATAAACGGCTTAGTTGTTTTGTCAATCGTTCATCATACGGTCAGAAAGCTTAGAGTACACGTATTCCGTATCTTCATTTGTATACCCATCTCGAGTTTCTGTCACATCCACCACCTTTGACCTCCACCTGGATTGCTCATCCGCATTCTACTCTAAGTTCAAATTTGCCCCGTCCTCCAAAGAAATTCGGCTTGTGACTGCATCCTCGCGGTCACCGATCAGATCTTCACCAGCTCCCTTTCGTGGTTTCTCCCATACCGCTCTTTCTGGCGGTTCTCACTCGCTTGTTCAGAAGCCCAGAAAGGAAGATTTCAGCTTGTTTACCATCCATGAAACAGGATGAGTTTTTCCTTCTGAGAAAATGTCGCAGGTGAACCGTTGCTCATTGGACTTGATCATCTGAGTCAGCAGTTCAGAGGAAGATATGTATCTTACGACAACTGGAGAAGAATTTTCGCATTTGATTCCGCAGATCTTCGATTTTCCCCATTTTTGATAGTGAACTACCGTGTTTTGAATTTAGTTCGCCGTGGCACGTTTTGACCTGTGAGAATCTTCAAGGGAGTTCCGACAGGAAGGCTCATCGTTTTGAGGATGTAATGAGAGTTCTCACCTCATTCCATCTTCACCGCTCTTCTACCATATCATCCCGGACTTGTTCTGTTTCCGCGCAGAGCACAGTATATGTGCAATCATAACGATCAAGCATAACAGATGATAATTATCCGATGTACTACTCAACGAACAATCACTTATTCCAGAATATAAGCCTGACAAAATAGAGGCTTGTTCGACGTCATGCTTTTCAACAGTCAAAAGCCTCTAATACCGCGACGTCTGCGCCTTGACGTGAAGTGACTCAGTGAGTTGAAAACATTCTTTCTTTAAGTTCAGCGGCAAACTAAAATTGCGTACTATCAGAATTCTACCGCGCTCAGGCCAGTACATCATCGACGTTCACGCATGTACTTGATTCTCGGAAGCTTTCAATCTCATTCAACTGAAATGCCAAAGAACTTCAAGTCTCATGGGGCTCATGCGAAGCATCTAGCTACCTGGGAGCAGAGGATAAAGCACCGGTGTCTCTCACATTTCCCCGGTTCACGGTAAACTTTCGTAACAATCTGAGGCAATTCATGTCGTCGAAATGTCATGCAGCAACAATCTATGTAATTAAACCTCTCTCTATTCCGTGATCTATGACTCTTTAAATGCATAGGTTTTCTTTCGGGCTTTTTCTTCCCGCTGTCCCAATCCCCGAAAGCTCCGAAATTCGTTCAAATTTGCCACCTACGTAGTTGCGTTGTTGTTCCAATTGTATGCAGCAGAGGCTGGGCGAAGAAATCCTCTCCCACAACAAGTCAAGAGGCTCCACAGTTCTCGATGGAGCTCTGAAAAGATTTGAGTAAGTATGTAAAAAAATACCGAAAAAATCCAAAGAAAAAGAAAAAACATCCTGCATTGTCATCGTCATCGTCCAGGTATATGATCTCTGCTCTACGCAATAGGTACAGCTAGCATACATCCACAAAAAGGTATAAAAGCTCTTCGAAATCGAGCAGAAACTCCATCACTCGAACAACCAGCAGTCGTCGTTCTAGTACTCTTACTCGTCTCATAAGCATGCAGTTCAAACTCGCCTTCATCTCCGTTGCTCTCGCCACTCTTGCGGCCGCCACACCTGCTGCTCGCAATGAGCCCGCCAGCAGCTGCACCACTGGTCCCGTCCAGTGCTGCAACACCGTCGTACCTGCTACCGACGCCGCCGCGACCAAAGAACTTGCTCTCCTCGGCATCGTTCTCCAGGACTTGAACGTCCTCGTCGGTCTCACTTGTACCCCCATCACCGTTATCGGTGTCGGAGGCAGTGGCTGGTAGGTTTCATGTTGTATCGAGGTGTTCAGCGAGGTGTTCATCGAATTCTTTTATAGCTCCGCCCAGGCTGTCTGCTGTGAGGACAACAGCCATGGTACGCTGACACTTTTATGGATCGACTTTGTCTTTGCTGGCTTGGTTCTGATTCTTCCACAGGTGGTCTCATCTCCATCGGCTGTGTCCCTGTCGACCTTTAAGCCGCCTTTTGCAAATGTGTCTCCCTCACCTCGCTCGCGAGACTGTAGCAGGAATTTTATTGTTCATCGATTCTGAGCTTTGTTTTCGGGATGGGGTTAAACCAGTCATGTACAGCTAACTGGGCTTTCGTAGGGAAACAGAATTATGTGTTTAATTTTGTAAATTGTATCTTGGTATTCCAGATCGTATGCATTTGTGTCTGGTATCTTGTTGGGCAAAGCTTTCCTCCTCTTAAGATAATTGGGTTTGACGGACTAATTGTTTAAGTTCGAGAGCAGCCAGCTCCTACATCCTGAACAAGGCTTGGCATCTTTGCATTATCTTATGGAGTTGGCATCGTTATCACTCGTTCGTTTGTGCCTTGGGCTTCGGCTTGTATTTTCGTATTTTATCGCCAGGCTTTACACATTCTTGAGAGTAAGACCCGGCATTCGTTGAAGAAAATGAATCGCTCCAAAAGAGAAACACGGGCGGGCCATTGGAGATAGCACTGTGTATCTTTGAGTCGAAAGCACACTAGCCTTTCCCTCTGCTTGAAGAACGACTTGAGAAGACGCAGATGCTCAGTAGATGCAGTCAACTCATCCATTCTCTGTATCGAGTTTGCGAGAGATTATGGATCTCTTGACTTTTATTGTTATTTTTTTTTTTTCAGTGGATTCCGCCGCATAAAGAATTGCGACGGTTATAATCTCAACTCTGGATCTGATTTACTCGTTGAAAAGCTTATACCGGTTTGGATTGTGGTAATTTTCGGTAATTGAGTTCAAATTGAGTTGGCTATTCCAGATCGTCTCGAAAATGTGCTGCGCTCTTGGAGAGCCGCATCTTTGCGAAGATGAGGAGGGTCTTGTCGTGTATACTTGCCTGTGCGGTGCCGAGTTTGCCAGGCCCATTACTATCAAGTAGGTCATTATATTTCATATTATCGGACTCGAACTTGTTACTTAGGACTTGGCATTACTACTACTAACCCTCCGACCTACCACTATCTACCACCTACTACTAACCGACTAACTAACTATAGGTATAAGTACATAAAGTTACGCATACCCGAATCCGAAAAGCGAAATTTCAAATTTCAAACTGGGAAAACCGAAACCGAACGCAAATTCAAGACCGAGAACCGAGAACCGAGAACCTTAGCCGGGGCCCAAAGAAGAGGGACTTGGAAGGGAGAGGGGAGGACAGGCAAGTAGGGGAAGACAGGCAAGTAGGGAAAGACAGCCAGGTGGTTGAAAGGCAAGTATGTGAAACGGAAGAAGAGGAAAGGGAACAAGGAAGGGGGGGAATCGTAACAAGGGGATATGTACCAGGCCAATAGGGAAAAGGAAAAAGGGATCGGGAAGGCGGGCCGGAGAATCGAGAGGAAACGAAAAAAAAAACCAACCCACCACAAACGATCCATCCCCGCCATTTCCTTATGCACTTTCGAATTCATAACATCAACCATATCCTCATCATCCTCATCCTGTTCCTCACAACCACCCTACCCCCACCGATAACCCTACACCCCCCACCCCCACCAATTTGAACCCTACACCCCCCGCATCTCCATCTCCACCTACACAGACCAAGACACAGTCATCACCCCGCTAACCCCGACGAATCATCCCCAGAATCGAGCAGACTAATAAGAAAAGAAAAAGGGGTTACTTAGTTGGTGACTGCGCGCGGGCACGAGGAAGATAGGAATAAGGAAAGAGCGGGGGAAAGAGAGTGGAGAGAGGGACAAAGAACAGGGCCGGGGGAAGAGAGCGGAGAGAAGGCTCTCACATCTCCGTCAACGTATTCGGCAAATGCCCCCCCATCGAATGAGACAAACTCTTCGTCACTTGCAAGGGCCGCCTGTTGAACGTCCACGAGACGCCGTTTTATTTTCGATGAAGGATTCGTGCCCTCTTCCGGCCCCGGCCCCGGACCCGGACCCGCGCCGGTCGAAGTGGACGCAGACGTGGTGTCCACAGAATCCGCTTCATCAGCAAAAAGCCTATAATACCGCGACGTCTGCGCCTTGACGTGAAGTAACTGAGTAGGTATAAAATATTCTCTCATCAAGCTCGGCGGCAAATTAAAAATGTGTATCAGAATTCCACCGCGCTCAAACCAGTACATCATCGATGTTCACGCATGTACTTCTCGGAAGCTTTCAATCTCATTCAGCTGAGATGCCAAAAAACTTGAAGTCTGGTGAGGTTCATGCGAAGCAGCTAGCTTACTGGGAGCAGCTCGTCTAATCTGGGATCTTCAACTCAGGGGATATGTATAGCGCCGATGTCTCGCACATTCTCTCTCTCATCCACCAATACACAGCGAGCTTTCGTAACAATCCGAGGCAATTCATGTCGTCGAAATGTCATGCAGCAAGAATTCTAATTAAACCTCTCTCTGTTCCGTGATCTATGACTCTTTGTATGCATAGGTTTTCCTTTCGGGCTCTTTCTTCCCGCTGTTCCAATTCCCGAAAGCTCCGAAATTCGTTCAAGTTTGCCAACTACGTACTTACGTTGTTGTTCCAATTGTATACAGCAGGGGCTGAGCGAAAAAAATCTCCTCCCACAACGAGTCAAGAGGCTCGACAACTTCTCTGAAACGATTTGAGTAGTAAAAAAGACACCGAAAAAAAAACGAAGAAAAAGAAAAAAAAATCATTTAACAATCATCATCGTCATCGTCCAGGTACACAACCTGTGCTCTACGCAATAGGTACAACTAGCATACATCCACAGAAAGGTATAAAGACTCTTCGAGATCGAGCCGAATTCCTCACTCGAACCACCAGCAGTCGTCGTTCAAGCACTCTCACAAGCATGCAGTTCAAACTCGCCTTTATCACCTCCGCCATTCTCGTTTCCTTTGCGGCCGCCACCCCAACTCCTTCTGCTCGCAACGAGCCCGCCAGCAGCTGCACCACTGGTTCCATCCAGTGCTGCGACAGCGTCGTCCCCGCCACCGACGCCACCGCGACCAAAGTTCTCAGTCTCCTCGGGATCGTTCTCCAAGACTTGAACGTCCTCGTCGGTCTCGTCTGCGACCCCATCTCTCTCATTGGCGTCAGCGCCGGTGGCTGGTAAGGTTTTCGCGTTGTATGTGGAGGTGTTCGACGATATCCAACTCTTTTTTTTTTTTTTACAGCACCGCCCAGTCTGTCTGCTGCGAGGACAACAACTACGGTACGCTGATACTTCAATTTGACGGGGTTTGATTGTCTTTCCTGGCTTTGTTCTGACTCTTCCTTCCGCAGACGGTCTCATCTCCATCGGCTGTGTCCCCGTCGACCCTTAAGCTGTAAGCCGCGTCCTTTGCGAATGTTTCTCCCCCTCACCTCGCCCGCGATGGTATAGCGTAGCAGGAATTATCGATTCTTGGCTCTGTTTTGTTTTCAGGGTGAGGTTAAACCAGTCATGTACGGGTGACTGGGCTTTCGTAGGGAAACAATATTATGTGTTTGATTTTGCGAATTGTATTTTTGGTAATCCGAGTCCAGATCCGTATGAAATTGAGCCTGGCCGCCTCTTAGTGAGTACAATGAAGTTTGACCGACAAGTTGTTCAAGTCCGAAAGCAGGCAGCTCCTACCTCCGGCCTAGCGCCCAACTTTTTAACAAGAAAGACTCGGACTGTGGACAAGTCAATCGAATCATCGTGATCCGAGTTCGAGTCCAAGTCCTAGCCTTCGAGATGATACTTTCGTAGAATCTAGCTATGAGCAAACGTTGCCATTATTCAAGTCCTGGCACCCGCCCACACTGTACTTGAATCACGAGTTGATTTCACTGTTCTCCGAGTCAAAAGTTCCATAGTCATCCATCCATCCGCAATCCGCACAACCAAGATCTCGGCTCTCGACTCTCGACTCACCGTTTCGAATTCATCTTCAACTCAATTCTCGATTCCGAACTTGTTAGACTTGGTATTACCACCACCATTACTAAGTACCACCTACCTACTACTGATTCTGTGACTCCGTAACTATAAGTACATAGAGTACGCTTACCGAAACCGAAAAACAGAAACAGAAACAGAAACAGAAACAGAACGCGCGGAACCGAAGCCTCAGCCTCAGCCAAAAGAAGAGGACTCCGAGGGGAGAGGGGGAGACAGGTAAGCAGGAAAAGGGAAGAAGGGGAAGAAGGGGGGCATCGTAACAAGCGGATAATAGGTACCAGTAGGGCAAAGGGAAAGGGAAAGGGAACGGGAAGGCGGGCCGGGACATCGAGAGGAGAAAAAAAAAATCAACCACAAACCACGAACGACCCATCCACGCCATTTACCCATGTACTTTCGAATTCGTAGCATCAATCATATCGTAAAGAATCATCCTCATCCTGATCATCACCACCACCACCGTCCACGATCCTACTACCCTACCCCCCATCTCCACATCTCCACAAACGACTCATACTCATCACTCCGCCAGCCCCGACGAATCGTCCCCAGAATCAAGTAGACTAGAAAGAAAAGAAAAAAGGAGTTAGTTATTTATTCGGCGTACGCGCAAGAGCACGACAGACAACCCCAAACGCACGCACCTATACTGCTTCATCAACGAACACTCCCCCCCATTCTCCAAATCAATATTATACGAATAAAAGTATCCTTCAGAGGAAATCACCATCACCTGGGGCATCGTCCTAGAGTCAAGAGTCAAGAGTTAAACACAAACACTCCAACGCCCAACCACAAATTCCAAAACGCGACTCACCCACTCAACGCAACCACACACCTCGCCCCACTCGTCGGAAGCCTCAAAAACGCAAAATCCCTAGAAGGCTCCCACATCTCCGTCAACGTATTCGGCAAATACCCTCCCACCGAATGAGACAAACTCTTAGTAACCTGCAACGATCTCCTCTTGAACGTCCACGAAACACCATTCTTCTTATTCTCGATGAAAGATTCATACCCCCCATCAACACCATCCGCGCCTGCACCCCCAGCCGTCGACGTCAACGTCGACGTCGTGTCCACCGAATCCGAAGACGGCGAAGGACTGGACAACTTCCCATTCCCATTCCCATTGGAAGAAGAAGCATCCCTCCCCCCCCTCCCCAACTTAAATATATGCACCGTATCATGCGCCGAGCTCACCGCCAACAACGTCGACACCGTATTAAAATTCATCGAATAAATCTTCGCCTCCCTCGTCCCCCTCCTAAACTGATACAACTTCTCCGCGGCGGGGACGCTCCACACGCGGATGACGGTGCCCTTTTCGGAGGAGGTGGCGAGGAGGGAGCCGGTGGAGTTGAGGGAGAGGAAGGAGATGGGGGCTTTGTGGGCTTGGATCACGTTCGCGACGGTTAGGGTGCGGGTGGAGAAGAGGAGGACGTCGCCGGATTGGGAGGTGGTGGATTGGGAGGGGGAGGTGGTGCTGGTGGTGGAGGTGGTGGTGGAGGAGGGCGGGAGGGAGGAGCCGGCGGTGAGGGGTGTTGTTGGTGAGGGGACGGGGGAGGGGTAGGCTAGGTATGAGCTGTCTGCGGAGGGTGATAGAGCGCATATTGCTGTGAGGGATAGAATGAAAGGTCAGGTGTATATGAGGGAAGAGGAAGGGCGGGCGTTACCTTCCGGATTGGGTGTAGTCTCGATAACATGGAGTAATCTCATATTAGAGATATCGTAGATGTAAATCTCAGTCTCGAGGACAATCACGAGCGTCTTGCGATTCAACTTGACGGCGAGGATGGAGGAAGGGAATAAAAGTTCGCATATCATCGATTGACGCTGGGAAAGAAAGGGTGAGACCCATTCAATGCCCTAACCCAGTCACATACCTTTGTATTCACAATCTGAAGTTTCCTAGGACTAGACTGGGGCTGATCCGCAGCTCCTACGAGGGCAATGAGCGAAGTGCAAAACAACATCTCCACGATTCCCCTAGCTCCGTCATCTGGCGTCCTAATTTCAGTTCAAAGTAAAACCTCGGAAGAGAGAGCAGAGCTGAACACACTCATAGTGTAAACGCGTCCGAATGGGTCACAGTTGGTGATGCTGTATCCTTTCCGTGTTCCTACAGAGATACATCTGAAAGACGAATGGGTTAGTGTAGTTCAGGGTAGTCGAGTGTCACGAACGAGAAATCCTGATTGAAATTGGCGAATAGCATATTCGAATTCGTCCGTTCTGCCATTGCACCTTCGGTGACGGTAACAAGTCAGAGTTCCCGTTTTGTTTGGTTCACAAACGCTTCTGCAAAACAATTACGTCACCTAAGATTTAGCGCCTTTAAGCGCCAGCCACTACTCACGAACTAATCAATTAACCGCGTTCTTCTGTCCTACTATTCTGCTTTACCCGTCGACGTGAACAACGTGCAGCTAGGAGCGATCCGAAGATTCAGCATCTGTACACCCCGCTCAAAGTGAGCTAGTTTTTACACGTAGATTAGTCCGAAATGTGACAGTTTTGAATGATATGCATAGTATAAGTATTCATCATCATCCTCCCTTTTTTGTTTCACTGCCCTTCTTTTTGCCTCTCGAATGGCTGACCGTGTACATTTTTCGAGCAAAAGGCTGGGACATGTGTTCCAGTTCGGGCTTGAGACCCGAGCAAAAGAGCAGAGGAATGGCAGAATCACTTACTTAACTGGTGCCATTGATTCGACAAAGGAAGGCTATAGACAACTTACATGACCTTAACTACTGAATCAGAAAAAGAGCTAAAGGACTTGCAAGTTACCGTAAACGGACGAAATGCTGCACAAGTAAAGCAGGGTCTGAGTATATCCTATGCAAACCAATCACTAGATCAAGTGCAAGTGTCGCGGAGCACTCAGCAGCGGCGTAAGGGTGCAACCCTTACAACAGGCAGAAACATAGCAGTAATACTAATTTTTTTTTTCTTTGGTACCTAAAGTCCAAATAGCATATAAATCATCTTTTCACAATCTAGAGGCACCTATGTGCCTCAGGGCTCACAAAACATCATCAGTTTGCAAGAGCATTTTCAAGTTGACCAGATTAGGCAAGCGTGGGAACGGAAGCGGCAGTACCAGTACGATGTTTGTCCCATTCATACTGAAAATTGATTTTTTTGGTTCATGTAGAGTGCACAAAGGGTAAATTACCAAAATCTGTCCCATTGAGTGGTCAATGACTGTCCGTACGTGTTACTACTTCTAGTTGAAGTTTTGTCTTTGGTGGATTTGTGCATTCCCAAAAAGGTCAAAGATTCATTTTTCCTGAACTTACTCATCTCATATCTGGGACATTTTCTGATCTCTGCCTTATACTTGCCGCCTCTGGCTGTCAGCCTTTTGCACCAGATGGCATCTAGCCAGTATCCACCAACGATCTTGATGGACACATGTTCAATCCAGCTTAAAAGCTAGTGTGCCGGCCAGAAATGTTCCCAGCATCTTCCAAAGTCCCTGACTTGGCCTAGGGCGAGATAGTTTCTTGAAGAACTTTTAATCGGACTCAAAAAGGCTGAGCGAGTGGTAAGCATTCCAAATACTCAATACTCAAGCCCTGATAACACCAGGAATAAGGGTGGTAAAGCAGGATTTGAGAATCACGCACCTGCCGTTGAACGGCGGCAATAGAGTCAAAGGTTTATTGTTCCTAAATTTACTCATCTCATATCTTGGATATCTTCTGATCCCTGCCTTATACTGCCACCTCTGGCTGTGATCAGCCTTTTGCATCAAATGGCATCTAGCCAGTATCTAGCAACAATCTTGATGGACACATGTTCAATCAGTCTTAAGAGCAAGCGCGCCGGTCAGAAATGCTCCCAGCATCTTCCCTGACTTGGCCTGGGGCCAGACAGTTTCTTGAAGAAGTTTCCATCGGATGCAAAATGGCTGAGTGAGTGATAAGCATTCCAAATATTCAATACTTAAGCCATAATAGCACCGGGAATGGACATGGAGGAAATGGAGGAGGAAATGGAGGAGGAGATGGTCACAATCAAGCCCCCGGTGAAAATATTACCAGTCAATCCTTCACCTCCGTACTTTCAAGTACTCCAATCTCCTCCACAGTAACTCCCGACAGCGCTGTCAACTCGACACCAATTTCCCAGCAGAATATAGGGTTCGTCACATTATTCTATCCGCTTCTCTAAGCAACCCCATTATCTCTACATCTTTTGTATTCCTCCCAGTTCACTTCGTACGGTTCTGATACCAATACCGCATCTAGAATTCCGAGTGTCAACGTCGCCGCCGTTGCTGGGATTGTCATCGTATCGGTAGCCGCACTAGTCATTCTCACCCTGACCATATTCTTTCTTCTCCGTCGACGACGTCGGGCACGATCTCGGAGTGAACGAAGTGACCTAATAACACCACTGACGAACTCGGAGTTACTTGTTACAGCGGAACAACTTGAGAGCAACAGCAGAATACGAGAAAAGATGTCTCAACCAGCTGTGTCGATACCATCTCCCCATCGTGATCTTCCTTCATTAGAGCATCCATCCATACTACCAGGAGACAACACACATACAACAGCGGGGCCAACGGAGTTGGGTGATATAAGTAGTGTGCAGCCGATGGAAGCTCGTTTAGAATTCTTGCAGAATACCATGACCTGGGTAGTACAGCATATGCACCGGATCGAGGCCCGCATAGACATCGACGAAGACTCTATAATGGGGAGGTCAGATGCACCTCCTCCGACATATGCGTCCGAGTGATTCCCAATAGTTATTCTTCCCGTATGCAGCTCCTGTTGTCCGGTACATTCATTTTGGGCTTCGTCAAGACTCAAAACGTACACACCTTACTACTTACACAGGAATAGATTAATAAATCAAAGGAAAAGGTAACACGCTACTAGGATCACCTGTAATCTGACACCGTTGTATTTATTTGGAAAGATTTTCGCTAGTGTTTCATCTGTAGAATGCTACTATTCAATACTTATACTACTGATCGAGAAATATTTCCTAGCCTTGCGACTAGTGATGATCCAACGTTTCAATCTTTGGACCCTCCTCCTCCAGGCCCCGTATGGACTATCACAAACCGTGTTTCATAGAGATTCATACATGCATGGATTTACCATACAAGCTATGCGGACCTGAATGCTTGCCTTTCAAATTACAATTTGTGTAGTTGTAGATCACGGAATGTTGCAGATTAAGCACGGTGGGCATGGGGTGCCACTACTGTATTCTTGAATCTGGCTGCGTTGCTCGGAGTCAGTTGCAATGCTTCGGCAAGAGCTAAGATGCCGAAGCTGCCGCCGGGCCCATCTGTCAGTGTCACGAATAACAACCGCAACTCCTTCTCAAACTGGCTTTGCATTGGCTGTTGGGTCTCGAGCACCTCTAAAATAACTACCTAAACCTAGTCATATCAAAGTATGTTAAGGTTCAACGTATGTATTATGCCATGCGTCAATTGACACATTGTCTTCTCCTCCTCCTGTAACACTCCTAAAGGCGATGGTCATTGGTGTTTCAATGGATCAGCACGGCAATCATCTCTAGAAACCAGGCGTTCTGAATCCGGATTGTAGACCATGCCATGCCGCGTAAGTATTATCGAAGCCTATCAAAAGAATGAAGTTCGTGTCGTGTAAGTACATCAAAATAAAAAAAGAAAAGAAACGAAACGAATACCTCTCAAAGACCTATCATCCCGGGTTCTGGTCCTCGTTATCTCCTTCGGGAATCGGGATGGCACATAGAATGCATATGGTAAGATCCCTGCCAATCGGGTGGGCTCAGAATCCAGACTGAAAAATCTCGAAACATACTTGGCCATAGATAACCGGAACCCTACTTAGAGATTTACGTTGAATCTTGCCCCGCCAATACATATAAGTATTCTAAGCTTCCTTCCGGATTTTGATCAGCACGAAGAAGGCAAGTCTCAGAAGATCAAAAAAGCGCCGCAGAGCTGCATCGAAACTCCTCTGCCGCGCATTGATCAGTGCAACATTTTTCGCCATATAAAGTAGAGCAGTATATGTTCATGTATCATCGAAACCTATCAAAGAACAACTTCGTAGAAGTATATCAAAAGAAAAGAACCGAAAAGAAATGAATACTCCTGAAAGACCTATCATCCCGGGTCCAGGTCCTCGTTATCTTCTTCGAGAATCGGGATGACACATGGAATGCATAAGTATGGTAAGATCCCTGCCAATCGGGTGGGCGTAGATAAATCACTGGAGAATCTCGAAATATACTTGGCCATAGATAACCGGAACCCTAGACAAACCTACGTATTTTTAGAGATCTGCGTTGAATCTCGTCCCCCCATCCCTCCATACATATAAGTACTCTAAGCTTCCTTCCGGATTTCGATCAGCACGAAGAAGGCAAGTCTCAGAAGATCAAAAAAGCGCTAAGTAACCGGAACCCCAGATAAACCTACGTATTTTTAGAGATTCGCGTTGAATCTCGTCCCCCCCCCATACATATAAGTACTTCAAGCTTCCTTCTGGATTTCGTTTCAATCGGCACGAAGAAGGCAAGTATGTAAATACAATTCCACACATACTCCAATCTGGATTCTGACCTCCGTCCTTCGGACAGTATTAAAAAACTCTTCTTCAGTAATTAAAAAAAAAACAGTGGGCGGATCACTGTGGCTGTAAGAACGGTAAGAAAACGCTTCTGCATTGAATCGCCAAACAATCCTCCGAAGCTACGGCCCTAGGAACGAAGGCATGCAAAAGTAAAGCAAAGGATCAGATCAGAAGTCAGATTGAAGTTGCCTATTTCACAACGCGCTCGCAAGGCATCCAATTCATTCTACCGCACACACACACACGGACACACGGTTTCCTTGCCCGTCCATAAATAAAGAGCCTATAACTAAACAAAAAAGAGAGATTAGAGAAGCCAGGCTTATCCTGGTCCCAAGAACGACAGTATAAACTACACCGTTTCGACAGAAAAAGAAGGCAGGAAAATAAATTTTTGATCCCAGTGCCCAGGTGCGGTCCCACCTCCCGGCCCTTCAAGTTTCACTTCAATTTCGGCGGCCCCCGACCAAGCCAATCAAAGCTACAAACCCTCCCAAGTACTACACGCTCGTGAGAAGCCTCTCCCGCCTTTTCATCTCCCTTTCTCTCTTTTTCCTTTCTGGTTCACGTCTAACACGTTATGCTCTACGATCTGGATCTGTAGTCTCGGTCTCTGGTTTTCACAAAAGTTAATCAAGGAGCCCAACCCAAGACCAAAAAAAAAAAAAACCACGACAGAGCGAGAGTATCCAAGCTCGAATACTAGGCGGGAAGGAAAAGTATCAAGGGAGAGGCAAGTTCCGTATTTATTTATACCTCCCCTCCTCCCCCACTGAATTGCTTACCTGACTCACCGAGGGATCGTCATTCAAAAACGCCATTAATTTTTTGAAGAAACAGAACCCTGAGTGGAGTGTTTTCCTTCTTTCCACCAGAAGTTCCGCCAGCCTCGCACCCGGCTTTTGGCTCCCCCCTCTCATGCTCATTGCGCCCATGAGCTTTTCGGGTCTCGGTATCCTATCTAGGGAAAGGGCTTTTAATAATGCTCTTAGCTGATACCGTTACATATGTATAGCACATACATACTTGTATGCGCAATGTATTGGACTAACAATATGATGGACGTACATGGGAGTCCGTAGGATCAAATATACGAATGATTAAAAGGAATGTCGTCTTCGACTGGCAAGGTACATTGACATGATTTGAACTCTCGGCAGGAACCTTGATGGGAAATGGTAGGTGAGAACAAGGACCCTCAACCACATTGGATGATATCGAATCTCGATCAGCGTGTCCTTCTCAACAGGGTAGTACATCGGCACAATGATTGGCCCCTATACGCTTTTGACGAGTAAAACGGTATCTATACCGATTCGATACCCGCTCATCTTTGGCTCGTCTTGTTCTGTGACTACGTACAGCACCGGCAAGGAGATTTAGGGAGGTATAGAAAGCGTGAACAGGACTTCTGGAACTGGAAAATATTTCCTGTCAATGGTGCCTTATGGCGACAGTGCAGTAAGTATAACTTACTGCGGTGATCTATTGGGAAGGTGGGAAATACAGGGCTCTGGCATGGTGATAGCCTTTTAAGACATTCAACGACTTGTTGTCAAAGGGGCTCATCGGGCGTAGATCTCGAATCGAGAAACGTAGTGGAAAAGTTTCAGGAAGGAAGGTCAAAGCAAGATTTACGAAGTCACGTTTTTTCGAAGTAGTCGTTCCTAGTGTCAGTGACTCACCAAGGCTCAGGCTCAGTCTAGGCTAGTCTAGACTGTTCTAGGCCTGGCACGATCTCACGTTGGATGCTGTAAGGAGAGTGCAGAATTGGTGATTCAAAGTGCGTAGGTATTAGTAGTATATAATCACCCCGCTCCTTCTTCGAACAGCGACGGCGGGAAAAGTATTCCATCGAATATTTGACCATTCAGAGAGTCTCGAGCATAACACATGCGCACGTATCAACGGACGCGAAGTTTTCACTGCCATAATTTTCGTAAAAATTCAAAAAAGCCACAACAAACTCCGAAAGACGATTGTGAACGAAATTGGGAGGTTTATAGTCTACGGGAATATTGAAAGGTAGCTGAACGAGAGATGAAACAGGCGCGATGTATCTTAACCGCCACTCAGAGAGAGGGGACAAAGAGGAGGGGCAGAGCATGGCTCAGACGAGCTCCACCCCCTTCGCCTCCGGAACTTTTCCGTCCTCAGCTGATTTGCGCTTCCAAAACTCAAGATAGTCCGCGGAAGTTATGTACTTACGTCTTCTAGATCTGCACCCTCTTTTTTTTTTGTGGAGACGCGGGGTTTATACAAGAATCCACCTTCCTGTTTTCGTTAACCTGCAGTTCGTGAAGCTTTCATTTCTTGGCGACACTTCTTTGGCCTTCATCCCCAAACAATCTTTTTCCCAATTGATTCCAGTGATCCCCGTGAACGGAGTCTTCTTTTCCAGAATGTCCAAGTCACTAAGCCAAGCTGCCGGTCCTTTGTTTTTGATACACATCTCTACAGCCTGCCATACACAGAACAGAAGCATACATGTACTGTCTTTACGACACTGAACCTCATGGTAAATAAAAAGGTATCCTTTCTGTGTTAAAATCTGTCCGTTTTTGAAGAGATTGGATCCCCTTCTGACTTGGTTTAGTGTGACAGATGCGCTTGTCGTCTCGTTATTCTATGTTCATATGCCCGCCGAGAGAGAGACTCAGAAAAACGCCTTCGACGTCACGCATGCCGTTCACGTCGGGGTTAGTGAGGTCTTCAAGTGAATGGTAAAATCTTTTCATCTCCATCGTGGACTTGTGTTGTGATTGCATTGAAATTCAAATATCGAACATGCTTCATCATGAACATGGCAGGGTGGTTACGGGATCATCGTTGAGCTACCAGCCTCTCAGGATTTCGCAACACGTAGCTCAAAAATTCCCAGTGGGCATGTTTGAGTAGCCGAGACTTATCACGCCCCTCGAAACACCCAAGTTTCATCGAGGAGCTGATGTCGAGAAGACGAAAATGGGAGGCGTTCTTCGTACCCCGGATGCGGGGGCAATTCAGTAATCCAGTAGCCTGAGAGTCCGTCAGTGTCCTCGACAGCAATTTAAAGCCTTCCCGTGATTCAATTTTTTCATTTCATTAGTCCATTATAGTGAATACCGTCGATGTACTGTACTCGATGGACACCCGATCGCCTCGTTTCAAGGAACGTATTTTAAGGCACCAACACTGTTGGAACACCATAAATTCACAAGGGCTCCACCTCAATGTCGACTTCTCCCGTTTGTTGCTCCACTTCGGCAGTTTTCTTCGCGAAGACAATTTTCGTTTGGAGGTGGACTCGTCAGTTACTTGTGGCCAGATAGTGTGGAGGTCTCCAAGGGTATACAGTCAGGCCACCGGGTAATCGTGAAGTGCTCTTTGGTGGAGTATTCATTGGGAGATGGGGTTGGGGCTGGTTGAGAAGGGGGTCGTATATAAGCTGGTCAGAATCTGACCAAGATTCTTCACTCGAACAACCAGCAGCCGTCGTTCAAGTACTCTCTCTACTCATCATGCAGTTCAAATTCGCTTTTGTCACCGCCGCCCTCGCTACTCTTGCGGTCGCCACACCTGCTCCTCGCGGAGGTGAACCAGCCAGCAGCTGCACCACTGGTCCCGTCCAGTGCTGCAACACCGTCGAAAGTGCCTCCAGCCCTGCTGCCGCTGGCATCCTTGCCCTCCTCGGCATCGTCCTCCAGAACTTGGACGTCCTCGTTGGTCTGACTTGCGACCCCATCACTGTCATCGGTGTTGGCGGCAGTGGCTGGTAAGTATTAATCTCAGCTTCAACGCTTGTCGAAGTGCTCATTCCTCCTCTTTCTCAAGCTCTGCTCAGGCCGTCTGCTGTGAGGACAACAGCCACGGTACGCCTATGCTCTCATCTTTTTATCTTACTTGTTTTGGTTCTGATAAAATATTCGAATAGGTGGCCTCATCTCCATTGGATGTGTCCCCGTCCAGCTGTAATCAGCCAACATGTATTCGCAACGGCCCAAACACGAGCTCAACTGTGTGCTGTAGCAGGGTCATCCAGTTTTTATAATGACCTGTCTATCGTCGAGGGAAACTTGGGGTGGTCGTTCTTTCAGGACTGTATCTTTAGGATGTCGATTTTTGTATGACTTGTATGTTAGTCAGAAAATGTGTAGTAAAACCAAACGGAAAGAGTTATCAATATCTGATCATCTTCTGGAATAACTTTTCCGCAGTGAGCCCACCGTTTCCGAGTCGGATGTCTAGCTTTGACATACAGCGAGCCTCACACTCTTCAATAAGCTTTACGTCTCCGTCTTCAGGTTACTTCTTTGAGAAACTGGAGAATCTATGCCCTCTTCTGTCGCTCTTCTTTCCCGCTATGTCTACTTACCAGTTCCAGATGCCGAAGATTTACAGGGAGCTGGCTAGGTAAAGCATTTATTTATTTCACTACCTGGTTCATAGCGTAATCAGCCCAACTAACTCGGTATTCTGGCTCTTTATTTCAATCAGAGAAAACAAGAAGCTTAGAAAGTAGTCAGGCATCTGCAAGCAACTTTGAAGAGCCTGAGATTAGTAGGCTGACGTTACAATCACTTGGGAGCTAGCGCGTCGTCATGGTTGAGAGGAAAAAGTTTTACGATTAATCAAGATGTAAGATTATTGCCAAAGAGTAGGTTTAAGATGATGTTACACGATTGAACACTTACTACTTAAGGACCAGGCTGTCCGGTCATCAAGCGTCAAAGAAATCGTATACATATTAGATGGAAAGGAGTAAATGTATCGAATATACTAGAATATAATAGAATGGAAGAGACAGAGACGAATAGGTACAGGCGAGTCGAGACTATGATTAACTATATGTATCCATGACAGGTGCTTTAATTTCACACACTCTCTACAGATATTTCATTTATGAGACAGGGTGAAAATGATTTTGTTTAAACGTGAAACTTACATGCTGGAGAATCCTCTTGCTTAAAATTTGAGAGAGACAGCTTGCTCGAGAAGCTGAATAGGAATGCGAGATGCCTGTTTAGTAAGGGGACTCGACCAAATAGTTAGCCCGTATACTTACAAAGAGAAAATGAAGGTAATCGGTCACTTCATGTATTTTTATGTTCCGGTACGCCATTGTCCTGGAAAATGACAACCGCGTTGCACTGCCGATGCTTCGAATTCATGATTGGGCCAGCACCCTTTTTGAGCATAGAACATAAAGCGTCATCCAGTGGCGTCCCCTACTAGCGTCACCAAGCATCACCTGGCGTCACCCATCCGGCGTCACCACATCCAAGCGTCACTCAAATATGACCATCAGGTGCAGGTAGTGTCACCAAAACATTATACCGTGCTCATCATTAAGTAACTTACAACACATTTCGTCGCTCACAGTCTAATCAAGCATCCAGCATAATCACTACCTATACACTATTTAAATGAATCCGTGTCTGGATTTTTTGTAAGTATAATTTAATTGCTTTGGACTACGTTCCAAGCTCTCACTATGTTTAGAATTTTGTCAAGAATGGATTTACGTCCATGACATCCAGAGCTACTGGTTTGATTAGATTCTCATGGTCACCGATATCGTTCCGCCGATTTTCTTTTTGGGTAGATGGGCCCCAATTTCAAAGATGACCAGCACGAAATGGCTACAGAAAAGAAAAGAAATCCTCACGACCAAAATGGCAAAACCCAAGCCGTTAACAAAGAGTATCCCTCAGACACATAGCACTTGATAGGAAAGTAGCGTGTTTCGGTGATTGTTACAGGACAAGTAAACATAATTATCTATCCTTCAGTAATCTATTTGAATTTTCGTAGACCATTTGTACGCTCACCTTGGATTAGACGGCGTCACCCATTCAATATTCATGCCCTAGCGTCACCACCCGTAACCCTACTGTCACCCAGCGTCCCTCAGTGTTACCCCAGCGTCCCCTCAAATGACTTTGGCACTACTATAAAAGACCTCGGCGTCACCAAAAGTGACGGGGACGTCACTCAGCATCCAACCAACCGTCACCCGAGCATTCCTCGCGACACCAAGAATAACCACAGCGTCACCCAATACCACTAGCACCCTGCGCAACCTAGCCAAGTCTAATACATGTTGCCAACCCCGAGGAAAATTATGACTCTAGCATCAGATACAACTTGAATTAATTCTCAGCGCGTAAGGACTTGATAATGCAACTCCTTGACGGATGGACGGATTAGAATGGAGGACGGTTACCGTATTAAATCCGACTTTCTGGAAATAGCACTTTGGTAAACACGGAAGATAAGAAGCGAAAGGCTTAGTACAACGGTTCGCAATAAAGTTCATTCATATTCTCGTCACACAGACATGGCTCTCTTATCTGATCGAGAGCTGAAGTTCGGGTCGACATTGTAGAAAGAGAAAGAAAAATGGTTTGAATTTGAATCTTACATCCAGCAGTCGTCGTTCAAGTACTATAATCCTCCCAAGCATGCAATTCAAACTCAGTTTTGGCACCCCTGCCTTACGAGTCCAGCATGCTCGTGAGGAGCTTCTGGCTCTCGCTAGTCATCCCTCCAATATATTTCTCCCTCGAACCGTGCTCTTTTGAATTTCTCGAGTATGGTCTGTCACTTGCTGCCTCTGCAGACACGACGAGCGAGAGGGTGGTACACTGTGAGTGAATAAGTGGACAGGGATGTTGCTGGACTTACTATTGTCTGGCCAGGTAATGTACCGCAAAGATTTGACGTTGGGACTCGCGCTTTAACAGGAAACTGCGAAATTGTCAGCTAGGGAGACCTCGAAGAGTCACTCTTTCGGAAAACTTACCTTTCTGTTTGGCTTGGGTGTTGGGGGAACGAAAATAAGTTTTGCTCGAGTAGGAAAAAGAGTGGGCGAAGGTCGAATTTGAATTTATACTCCCTTTCTCATCAATACTGAATTGCTTACCTGACGCATGGGCTATAACGCTGGTTGCATTCAGTTGCGCTAGCTTCGCACTCGGCCCATCGCTCTCATGCTTTCGGCATCTTATCTAGGAAAAGGAACCTTTGATTTTATTCGCCAGTGTCGCATCTTGTGGAGTGGTTTAATATTGCGCCATTTGACATGGCATTCCGTAGGATCAAAATGATTAAGATGTCGTCCTCGACACGGTACATTGGCCTGGTAATATTTGCATCTGAGCCGATTTGGGTACTGCGTACGGCATGATTCTTCGGAATAAATGGAAGTTGCGAGCAAGGGTTTTAGGAGCCGAAATATTTCCTGTGAATGGTGCCTTATGGAGAAGGTAACACTTACTGCTGTTCCATGGCAGTGGCAAGACAGGGTTCTGGCATGTATTCAAGGAGCTCGTACGCGACCGATAGAAGCGCCTATCGTTTCCCCCGTTGAGATTCGTGACGGAGAAGGAATTGAGGTCAAAGCAAGGTTTACGATGTCACGTTTTTTGGAGTACTGGTTCCTGAAAGGCTGACAGTGACTCATCTTTGGGCATCGACTCTTATTCTAGGCTGATCTAGGCCTGACACGATCTTCGAGAGGGATGTTACTACTTTGACAACCGCTGGGGTGTTAGAATAATTTTTACATGTAACGTTTGGTGTATAGCGCGCTTTTCAGTCACTTTAGGCGGAACAACAGCTCCTCTATGCTTAGACTCTACATCCAGGCGATTCTGAGCTCAAATGTTTATATCAACGCAAACCTCTACCACTATGATAATAGCTCTTAAATGGATCAAAAGGAGATTCTTCAAGAGCCACAGCACAATCGGGAGAAATTCACGGAATCGCAAGTTCATGATCCATAGGAGTCACGGAAAGTGTCTCGCAAGAGAGACTCTACCGAATTTTTACTGAAAGGACCAGTCTGAGGAAGAAGCTGTGAGACGGAAGCTTAGCTTGGTTCTTGAAAGAGCTTACTGTTCACCTGTCACCTCCATTCAACCCCGGTATGTTTATCCGCAAGTTCGCCGTCTTCAACTGATCTATTCTGTGTCCGAACGTCAAGTTATCCGCCGAACTATATGACCCATCGATAAAAACCTAAAACGGTCATTGTAGGTGGGATTTTCTACAATGAAACCTCGGGAGTTATATCGCCGGTATGTACTAGTAAGAACCTCTCCCTCGAGCTGTAGCTAATGAAGCTTCGATTTCTTGGCAAAGCCACTTCGATCTATACCCCAAGGGATTTCTCTAATTGAATCGATCCCCACGACTGGCGAGTGTGTATTTTCAGAGTATGCAAAGCCAAGCAATCGGAATTTTGTCAGATGGAATGCATACATATTTTAAGTCCTGCCCTGAACAAAACAGACGGACGACGTGGGGAATGCAAGATGACAGGAAGTAGTTCCGAAACTCTTTCTATGTTAAGTACCTTATGACCAGCGACTCCTCAAACGAGCGACAGAAATACTTACCTTGAATGCCATGCCGGGAGTCGGGTTTAATGAGGCCTGCATGTGGCAAAACCGTCACATCTGGGTCTGCGCACTCGGATGTTTTGCATTATCGTTAAACTATCACCCGGACAGCGTTCGGATTACCATCCTGAAGATTTTCGATGAAAACCCGCCGAGGAAGAAGACGAAACTCTTGATAGAAATTTAAGTCCTTCCCGCAACTGAGTTCATTAGTCCGTTAAGGTCATTATATGCGCAAATGCCCGATCACCTCGTTTTCGATGTACGTACGTCCAGGCACCAACATTGTTTGATCGCCTTAAATTCACAGAGCTCCACCCCAATGTCGACTTCTCCCGTTTGTTGCTCCACTTCGACAGTGCTTCTATTAGCAAAGACAATGAGACTCGTCGGTTAGGTTGGGTGGCTAGAGAGTATTGCAAGTATGAGGTACTCATTGGGAGTGAAGGGATGGTATAAAAGCAAGTTCAAATACTACCCAAATTCTTCACTCGAACAACCCCAGCCGTCGTTCAAGTACCATCTATACTCATTATGCAGTTCAAATTCGCTTTTGTCACCGCCGCCCTCGCTACTCTTGCGGTCGCCACACCTGCCCCTCGTGGAGGTGAACCAGCCAGCAGCTGCACCACTGGTCCCGTCCAGTGCTGCAACAGTGTCCAAAGTGCCTCCAACCCTGCTGTGGGCATCCTCCTTGGCCTTCTCGGCATTGTCCTCCAGAACTTGAACGTCGATGTTGGTCTGACTTGCTCCCCTATCACTGTCATCGGTGTTGGAGGCAGTGGCTGGTAAGTTTCGACGTTACCTTCAACGCTTGCCGAAGTGCTGATTCCTTCCCTTTCTCAAGCTCTGCTCAGGCTGTCTGCTGTCAGGACAACAGCCACGGTACGCTCATGCCCTTCGCATCATTGTCCTACGTGCCCAGATACTGATGATTCCTTAAAATAGGTGGCCTCATTTCTATTGGCTGTGTCCCCGTCCAGCTTTAATCGGCCAACATTCATTCGCGACGGTCCAATTGTCTGCTATAGTAGTGCTATCCTTTCGTCATTGTTACTTGTCTATAGTCGTAAGGAGTTTTGGGCGACTGTGCTTTTTAGGGTCTTTTGTTTTGGTTCCTGGTCTTTGTGTGCGTTTGTGTATTACAGAAATTTTGTAGCAAAAATAAATAACAGACCAACTTGGTGACTGAGATTATTGTGCATTCTGTCTGATCGCCAGAAATGGATTTTTATGTCCAGCTTTGACCTATGGCACATGGCGCAAATTCCGGCAATGGTGCGGCCCCTGTTCTACACCCCTGAACTGAGCTAATGAGGCTTTACAATCTGGGACTCCCCCTTCCGCCTGTTACTCACGATCTCAATTGACCATGACAGGATGTCTGCAGTGGTGCTACGGCTGACCTTTCCTTCTCCGACGCTAGTGCTTTCCCTCAGCTGATTCTATTGTCGGTTACACCTTGAACAGCCTTGAACTCGAGGCCTCCAACAACTGACAAGTGTACGGGCTTTTTGATCTGATGATAGAACAACGATGAAACTTACATTACCGCGCACCTCTTCGCGGCGAAGTGCAAGTACCGCTGACGCCGTGGAATGATGATTACCGCTTGGGTCGTGATGAAGAGCCTCAGGTAGCTCTTAGACTGTGACAGCTACGACATAGCGCTCCAAGAACTGGTGAGAAGCTCATCGCAAACTTGATTCAGAAGCTCAACTCTTGAACGAGTCCACATGCTACAGAAGACCGAACTTTATTTCATGAATTTCACGCTTCAGTCATATTGCAAGCGACCGGGTTCTTTATTCTCAAACCCCGCTTCCGCACATTCAGAAAGTCATTGTCTGAAGAGCTAAAAAGGCTGCACGACTTTTGACGTCAAAAAGGTAATTAATATAAACCTCACTGACCTGTACCCTGGACCCTTTTGACCATGAACAGTGAATAACGTTCTTATTCTACCTTTAGACACCTCCGTCAGTGTTTTGTACCGTCTTTCAATGGAACAAACAAGAATGACAGATGATAATTGTCCGTCCATTCATGTCATCGCATTGATGATGAGTCTCTTTGGGTGTCATGTTTTTAACGACAATCTCTGCTATACCGGAACTTAGACCCAAATCTGTGTGGCACGTTGACATCCTGGGTACACATCTATCTTCTGATCCTTAGCTGCCTGAAAGTCAACTCGAGCTCCTGCTTTGGGTAACACAGGATCGGTCGATGACGAAGAGCAGCAGATTGCAGATACCAAAGGCCACGGGATTCGTAAATCGTACAATCCAGCTTCTCGGAGCCGTTCTCAAGCCAGGGGCATTACGCGCATAATAGTCAATGCTTACCAACCACTCGCGTGCTCCGAATATATTCTTTCATCTCATCTATTTTGCAGCGAACTTTCGTAGCTGTCAGGAAAGCTGTCGATGAAGTGTCATGCAGCAACATTGATTCTCAATCAGCCCGAGGTCTAAGCTTCAAATTCCGTAATCTACCTCTTTCAGGCTCACTTTTCCCGCCGCTCAATCGTCCTTGCGGCAAAACAAGATTTTCTCCAACCCACAAAACGCCACCTACTCGTTGCTCCATTGAAGGTTCAAGAGGGATCCTCCCACAGCAGTCAAGAGCTCCACAACTTCTCGATTGTCTGTCGACCGATGAATGCAAAAGGGCGACCTAACGATTGAGTACGCAAAGATAAGGCGTCATCGTGTAGGTAGGCGACCTCTTCTACGCAATCGGGGCTGCTTGCATTCAGTCAGAGAGGTATAAAGGCCCTTCAAAATCGAGCAAGATTCCTCACTCGAACAACCAGCAGTCGTCGTTCTAGTACTCTTACTCGTCTCATAAGCATGCAGTTCAAACTCGCCTTTGTCTCCGTTGCTCTCGCCACTCTTGCGGCCGCCACACCTGCTGCTCGCAATGAGCCCGCCAGCAGCTGCACCACTGGTCCCGTCCAGTGCTGCAACAGCGTCGTACCCGCTACTGACGCTTCCGCGACCAAGGTTCTTGGTCTTCTCGGCATTGTTCTCCAGGATGTGAACGTCCTCGTCGGTCTCACTTGTGACCCCATCACCGTTATCGGTGTCGGAGGCAGTGGCTGGTAGGTTTTCGTGTTTTATCGAGATGCTGAACGAGGTGTTTATCGAATTCTTTTACAGCTCCGCCCAGGCCGTCTGCTGCGAGGACAACAGCCACGGTGCGCTCATTCATTTCTGGATTGATTTTGTCTTTGCCGGCTTGGGTCTGACTCTTCCACAGGTGGTCTCATCTCCATCGGCTGTGTCCCCGTCGACCTCTAAGCCGCCCTTTGCGAATGTGTCTCCCTCACCTCGCTCGCGAGACCGTAGCAGGAATTTTATTGCTCGTCGATTCCGGGCTTTGTTTTCGGGATGGGGTTAAACCAGTCATGTACAGCTGACTGGGCTTTCGTAGGGAAACAGAATTATGTGTTTGATTTTGTGAATTGTATCTTGATATTCCAAATCATATGAATTTGTGTCTGGTATTTTGTGGGGCAAGGCTTTCCTCCTCTTAAGATAATAAGGTTTGACGAACTAGTTGTTTAAATCCGAGAGCAGCCAGCTCCTACCTCCTGAACATGGCTTGGCATCTTTGAGTTATCTTTAATCTTATGGAGGTTGGCATCGTTATCACTCGTAGTCGTTTGTGCCTTGGGCTTCGGTTTGTGTTTTGCTATTTTATTGCCGGGCTTTACACATTCTTGAGAGTAAGGCCCGGCAATCATTGAAGAAAGTAAATTGCTCCAAAAGAGAAACACGGGCGGGCCATTGGAGATAGCACCGTGTATCTTTGAGTCGAAAGCACACTTGCCTTTCCCTCTGGTTGAAGAACGACTTGAGAAGACGCAGATGCTCAGTAGATGCAGTCAACTCATCTATTCTCTGTATCGAGCTTGCGAGAGAATATGGATCTCTTGACTTTTGTTGTTATTTTTGATTTTTTTTCAGTGAATCCCGCGGCATAAAGAATTGCGAGGGTTATAATGTCAACTCCGGATCTGATTTACCTCGTTGAAAAAGCTTATACCGGTTTGGATTTTGGTAATTTTGAGTAATCGAGTTCAAATTGGGTTGGCTATTCCAGATCGTCTCGAAAATGTGCTGCGTTCTTTGGAGAGCCGCATCTTCCCGAAGATGAGGAGAGTCTTGTCCTGTAAGCCTTGCTGGTAGAACTCCCGCTACTTTTAAGTAGTGGGTTTTAGAGGTGGATGATTTTCAATCTCAGAGTCCGGTCAAAACTGCCACCGATCATTCTTTCCTTTTTGGTCTTATCTGTCACTCTTATCTGTCGCTTAGTCATTGATTAGTAGGACCCTCCAAAATTGTTTTCCCGAGTCTCTACTCTCTTTAACTGCCCAGCCCTCATGAATCGTCTATCTTTTACAGTGTCTGCGCATGTTGGATAGGGAGATCATGACAGGCTGTCAAAACACATACACCCTGATCAAAAAATACATCTGACCGGTACAAAAATCTGGTTTAACCAGCCAAATTTTTGACATTTATATTAACAATAATACAACTGTAATACTTATATATATAATTGCAGTAGCATCTCAAGAGAGATGGAATGGGAGAGCTGCCGAATGCTGAAACTGCAGAATATACTAATAGGCTCTGCTGAATAACGCTCAAACTATAGTTGCATTTGAGTGCAAAAGTATTGAGATACTATTATAAATACATCTGAAGCAGCATTGTAATGCAGGTGCTATAGTCTGCAACAGGTCTGCAATAGCTGCTGAATGCAATAGACCTCAACTGCTGTTGAAATTTTCATGAACAAAAAGCCTTGTGCTTCAGCACAGAGTTGCTACTATAAATGGCATTCTGGTGGTACTGCATTTGTCTGCAATGATACTCAAGTGCAGAAGCATGGAAGTGCTATTTATGAGTCTGGAATGTAATGGAGGAATCGTCTTGCAAGGGGACTTGACCATTTTCCCATGGTCTTTCACAGCTCGATATATCGAATTTTATCCCTATATTTGGACTTGTCACTTTTGTGACTTGCATTATTTGTTTGACTTTCCAACCACCACAATCTCCTTCCTCCGCTTCCCTCTGTGCTTTCTCATGTACCTCCGTGCACCCTCCCCTCTTATTGCCCTTTCTCCTGCTCCCTTTAATTTTTACCTTTTTTTTTCTTTCTCTTTGCTACGTCGCCGCTTCTTGACATTTATTCTCCATCACTTGGCTGTCATTCTCTTCCTGTCATCTTCGCTGTTCCTGTCATCGAGAGAACAGTGGTAAAGGGCAAACACCTGAGAATCTCCCTTAGGAAATAACATTTTTTGGCTATCCCGAAAGGGTATCTGATCAACTATCCCACCCACTTAGTGTCAAACCCTGGCTAGAGCTTCACTCGAAGCTCCTCTTTTGTATTACTACACTCTCACTATGTATCTGAATGTGTAGGATCCAACAGGTACAAAATGGCCGAGTACCAGAGGGTGGCTGACTTGTGGGTAAGCAATAGTATTCCAAACTTGTATGTCAGTATAAGCATTCGGACTCGTAGATGCCGCGTGCGCAGCGCGATGGCCCACATCCCCCAAGTATAAAAGATATGCTAAACAGCATTCTGGTGCTACCCCATTTATCTGCAATAGTACTTGAGTACAGTAGCATGAAGTTGATACTGTAACATATCCTAAACAGCATTCCAATGCTACTGCATTTGTCTGCAATAGCACTTGGGTGCAACAGGTTTTAGTTGCTGTAAAAAATTCTCAAATAGCCTTGCCATTGATAGACCTCTGTCAATTGCTCTAATAGGTCCAGAGTGCAGCTACTCTCAAACCTTTGTTTATAGACTTGATTGTAGAGATATCCAGGTTGCCCTCAGAAGCTGCTGCAAGTAGATGCTCTTGTACTTGTAACAGCACCTGAGGGTAATGGCATTTACCCTTCAAATCACTTATATTTCCTGACAATCTTGATATAGTCTGTATGTAAATATTTTGATTGTAGACAGGTCACGGCCAGCCAACTTGAATATTGTAATTTCATTTCACTTGACCATAATTTTTACATTCAAAAAATTTCCATGAACTGTCTACAATCAAAATTCTCTTTACCAGTCCAATCATCATAGGTTAGTATTATAATAAATTCTCACTGCCTTCAGGGGTTGTTATAACTTATATTTGATGCTCATGCAGTATCTGATGGCAACTTAGTAAGGCACTGTGATTTAATCTATAAATGCAACTCAATGCTGCTGCACTAAGTATCAGTGAGTTTGACTCAGTAGCAACAGCATGCTGCTAGAAACTTTTTATGTACAAATTAAAAGCTACTGCATTGAGATGCTGGTGAGGATAATAGCAACAGGTATGGGTTGCTGCTTGATATGTGATGATGGCAGCAGCAGCCCCATGCTACTGGGCTCAGATGCTTCTGCAGCAAATGGCAGAACTTGGAAACAGCAACTGAAAGCTCCTGTACTGAATTGTAGCTTTGAAATGCTGCTTGAGATGCTACTAACAGCAACTCCATCCCAGTGCATTCAGGTGCATCTGCAGCAGACAGCAGTTATACTGGAATGCAGTTTGAAGTCCCATGCTCTTTCTATTGTGTATGTGTGCTACTGCACCTATGTGCTTTTTTCTCAAATCCCAGTTGGACTGAAGTGATACTGCTGTTATAAACATATACTTATGTCTTCCCCCTACCATTTATTATAATGAACATTGACAATTATACTTTCATGTAGATACTGAATAGAGATTGATCAAATTAACCAATACAATTTTGACAGTTTGGCCTGTCAAACTTAATTTTTGCACTGGTCAGATGTGTTTTGTGGTTGGGCCATATGTGTTTTGCCAGGAATGTAGGTTTGGACTTGGGACTGAGAACTATTGAGGAGTTAGTGTTTTTGACCCTGAAACTGGGGAGTTAACACTTTGATGTTTTGATGGGCTCATAAATAGTTTCAATGAAACTATGATATGCAATATGGATATCAAGTCCATCAGATCTGGGGCATCTGCGAAAGCAGTTTTGTACTACATAACCAACTATAATACCAAGTCTCAATTGAAGACTCATGTTGCTTATGCTGCTCTCGAGTGTGCAATTGTTAAGCTCTGGGATGTCAATCTGGCAGATACACCAATAATACTGAAAGCAAAGCAATTACTACAGAAGTGTGTGTATGCTATCATTAGTCAACAAGAATTATCATCCCAGCAGGTTTGTACATACCTGTTAGGGTTGGATGATCATTTCATGTCTCACAAATTTCATTTGTTATTCTGGACTCCAATTGAATGAGATATTGAGCATCAAACCCTGTCTCTTGCTTGTCAGGAAGAGACAATCACGCCAAGCAAGTTAGCCATACTGACAAAGTTGATGAGCCTATCGAGATCCCTGATGTCCATGAAACTCAGCTTGAAGACGACATTGCCCTGAGAGTCACATCTGATGGATGCCGTCTGATACTATTGCTGTTCAAACCCTGGCATTAAGCCTCAGACTTGATTGGATCATACACCTCCTGGTCAGAAGCTTTTGTTGCTTTCCAAGGTTCTTGCAGTGACTGAACAATAACTATTATGAATAATATGCAACTACTGCATGAGTGCAGGGATAGCAGGGACAACCATTTTGCTAACCGAGTGAGCGCCTGTAGGCTCAGGTGGGCTTTATCTCGAGGACATGACTGGGAGTACTGTTGCCGCGACTCGCGAATAAGCCGGCTAATAGCCGGAGCCGATCAGGGGCTGGAGCCGAGCCGGTCAGCCGGCGGGCGCCCTCATGTGAGCCAGCTTCCCACGGCTCCAAGCGGAATATTGCGGCTTGGAGCTGGCTCACAGTCGACTCCTACCGGCTTGACTGTCAATCGCCTTACAATCATCCAGAAATTCACTGAAGACCCTTTCTTGCAGTAGTCTTTGCTTCTACTGAAAACTGCATGGATATTCAATATGTGTATCAAAGTACTTTCCTGCAAAAAATACAGCTACAACTTATAATCAACTCGCATTTTGAGACTGCATTCAAATTACGGGCCAATTTGAGAGAATTTTGCCACATCACTACGGTATCCAAGCACTGTCGCACGTCACTCACGTCATTACATCAGGCAACGTAACTATGTCGGTCCACAGCATCCGCTAAACACATTCGAGGCTTAGCACCCCGTACTTTTTGTTCACTTGCGCCCTTATTGTATTTCACAATCATTGTAGAAATATTCTACATTGATTTTGAAGGGCTTTTTGCATCCGGCTAGGCAGCTTGAAGTCGGCTTGACCCCAGCTCAAGTCGGCTAAAGCTTTTTCAAGTTGGCTCATTCCGGCTATCGAGCCGGCTGAGCGTGAGAGCCGCGGCTAGGTGAGTCGACTTGCGGCTAGCCGAGCCGCGGCAACACTAACTGGGAGCATGTAGTGGATGATGACTTTGTAGGCACTGAGGGAATTTGAAGTCTCCTTTGAGAGGTGCTGGCTATTCACTTCTTGTGAGTCTTCTTGGAGTCTTGAGTTACATCTTCAATGACCAGCTGAACAGGGAGGAATTAGCAACGGAAGGGCAAAATGGAGGTACATACATTATCACCATCTGCTGCTTCCTCTTCCCCTTCTTCATCCCCTTCCCCCTCCTCTTCCCCCTCCCCCTCCTCTTCCCCCTCCCCATCTTCATCTCCCTCATCCAACTGTGCAGGCTCAGTGATCTTGCTTGCAAGTTCTAAACACAGGTTAAAAATAGTAACAGTTAGATACCATAAATATGGAAACCTCAGGAGTTATATCGCCAGTGTGTTCTAGTAGGAACCTCTCCCTCGCGCTGCGGCTCACGAAGCTTCGACTTTTTGGCAAAGCCACTTTGATCTATACCCCAAGGAATTTCTCCAATTGAATCTATCCCCACGACTGGCGAGGGAGTATTTTCAGAGTTTGCAAAGCCAAGCAATCGGAATTTTGTCAGATGGAATGCATACATATTTTAAGTCCTGCCCTGAACAAAACAGATGGACGACGTGGGGAATGCAAGATGATAGGAAGTAGTTCCGAAACTCTTTCTATGCTAAGTACCTTATGACCAGCGACTCCTCAAACGAGCGACAGAAATACTTACCTTGAATGTCATGCCGGGGAAGTCGGGTTTAATGAGGCATGCGTGTGGCAAAACTGTCACATCTGAGTCTGCGCACTCGGATGTTTTGCATTACCGTTAATCTATCACCCGGACAGCGTTCGGATTACTATTTCGATGATTTTCGATGAAAACCCGCCGAGGAAGAAGACGAAACTCCTAGTGTTCTTTGTACTCCGGATATGGGGCGATTCAGTAATTTTACAGCGAGATCTGTCAAAACTTTCAATAGGAATTTAAGTCCTTCCCGCAACTGAGTTCATTAGTCCATTAACGTCATTAGATGCCCATATGTCCGATCGCCTCGTTTTCGATGAACGTACGTCCAGGCACCAACATTGTTTGAACGTCTTAAATTCACAAGAGCTCCACCCCAATGTCGACTTCTCCCATTTGCTGCTCCACTTGAACAGTTTTTCTATTAGCAAAGACAATGAGACTCGTTGGTTAGGTTGGGTGGCCAGAGAGTATTGCAAGTATGAGGTATTCATTAGGAGTGAAGGGATGGTATAAAAGCAGGTTCAAATCCGACCCAAATTCTTCACTCGAACAACCCCAGCCGTCGTTCAAGTACCATCTATACTCATTATGCAGTTCAAATTCGCTTTTGTCACCGCCGCCCTCGCTACTCTTGCGGTCGCCACACCTACTCCTCGTGGAGGCGAACCAGCCAGCAGCTGCACCACTGGTCCCATCCAGTGCTGCCAGAGTGTCCAAAGTGCCTCCAGCTCCCCTGTGAGCATCCTCCTTGGCCTCCTCGGCATCGTCCTCCAGGACTTGAACGTCGATGTTGGTCTGACTTGCTCCCCTATCACTGTCATCGGTGTTGGAAGCAGTGGCTGGTAAGTTTCGACGTTACCTTCAACGCTTGCCGAAGTGCTGATTCCTTCCCTTTCTTAAGCTCTGCTCAGGCTGTCTGCTGTCAGGACAACAGCCACGGTACGCTCATGCCCTTCGCATCATTGTCCTACGTGCCCAGATACTGATGGTTTGTTAAAATAGGTGGCCTCATTTCTATTGGCTGTGTCCCCGTCCAGCTTTAATCAGCTACCGTTCATTCGCGACGGTCCAATCACGAGCTCAACTGTGTGCTGTAGTAATCCTATCCTTTAGTCATTGTTACTTGTCAATAGTCGTAGGAGTCTTGGGGCGACCGTGCTTTTTTGGGTTCTTTCGTTAGGTTCTTGGTTTTTGCGTCAGTTTGTGTATCACAGAAATTTTGTAGCAAAAATAAATAAGAGGTAAACTTGGTGACTGAGGTTATTATTTGTGCAATTCTGTCTGATAGCCAGAAATGGTTTTATATGTCCAGCTTTGACCTCTGGCGCGTGGCGCAAATTCCGGCAATGGTCCGGCCCGCGCCCTGAACTAAGCTAATGAGGCTTCACAATCTGGGACTCCCCTTCCACCTGTCACTCACGATCTCAATTGATCATGCCAGGATGCCTGCAGTGGTTCCACGGCTGACCTTTCCTTCTCCGACGCTAGTGCTTTTTAAGAGTCCCTCAGCTGATTCTATTGTCGGTTACACCTTGAACAGCCTTGATTCCTTGAACTCGAGGCCTCCAACAACTGTCAAGTTTACAGAACAGCAATGAAACTTACATTACCGCGCACCCTTTCGCGGCTGAGTGCAAGTACCGCTGACGCCGTGGAGTGATGATTACCGCTTGGGTCGTGATGAAGAGCCTCAGGTAGCTCTTAGACTGTGACAGCCACGACATAGCGCTCCAATGAGAAGCTCATTACAACCTTGATTCAGAAACTCAACTCTTGAACGAGTCCGCATGCCACATAAGACTGAACTTTATTTCATGAATTTCCGAAATCCACACTTCAGTCGTATCCCAAGCGATCGGGTTCTTTATTCTCAAATCCCGCTTCCCCACATTCAAGAAAATCACTGTCTGATGAGCTAAAAAGACTGTATGACTTTTGACGTCAAAAAGGTATTAATATAAACCTCACTGACCTGTACCCTGGACCCTTTGGACCATGAACGGTGAATAACGCTCTTGTTCCACCTTTAGACACCTCCGTCAGTCTTTTGTACCGTTTTTCAATGGAACAAACAAGCATGACAGATGACAATTGTCCGACCGTTCATGTCATGTCTCCTTGCGTTGATGATGAGTCTCTTTGGACGTCATGTTTTGGACGACAATCTCTGCAACATCGGAACTTACTCCCAAATCTGTGTAGCACCTTGACATCCTGGGTATACATTCATCTTCTGATCCTTAGCTGGTTGAAATTCAACTTGAGTTCCTGCTTTGGGTAACGCAGGTTTTCGGTCGATGACGAAGAGCAGCAGACTCCAGACACCAAAGGCCACGGGATTAGCTTCTCGGAGCCGTTCTAAATCCAGGGGCACTGCGCGCATAATAGTCAATGCTTACCGATGACTCGCATGCTCCGAATATATTCTTTCATTTCATCCATTTTGCAGGGAACTTTCGTAACTGTCAGGAAAGCTGTCGATGAAGTGTCATGCAGCAACATTAATTCTCAATCAGCCCGAGGTCTAAGCTGCAAATTCCGCAATCTGCCTCTTTCAGGCTTACTTTTCCCGCCGCTCAATCGTCCTTGCGGCAAAACAAGATTTTCTCCAACCCACAAAACGCCACCTACTCGTTGCTCCATTGAAGGTTCAAGAGGGATCCTCCCACAGCAGTCAAGAGCTCCACAACTTCTCGATTTTCTGTCGACCGATGAATGCAGGAGGGCGACCTAACGATTGAGTACGCAAAGATAAGGCGTCATCGTGTAGGTAGGCGACCTCTTCTACACAATCGGGGCTGCTTGCATTCAGTCAGAGAGGTATAAAGACTCTTCAAAATCGAGCAAGATTCCTCACTCGAACAACCAGCAGTCGTCGTTCTAGTACTCTTACTCGTCTCATAAGCATGCAGTTCAAACTCGCCTTTGTCTCCGTTGCTCTCGCCACTCTTGCGGCCGCCACACCTGCTGCTCGCAATGAGCCCGCCAGCAGCTGCTCCACTGGTCCCGTCCAGTGCTGCAACAGTGTCGTACCTGCTACCGACGCCGCCGCGACCAAGGTCCTTAGTCTCCTCGGCATTGTTCTCCAGGACGTGAATGTCCTCGTCGGTCTCACTTGTGACCCCATCACCGTTATCGGTGCCGGTGGCAGTAGCTGGTAGGTTTCCGTGCTTTATCAAGGTGTTCAACGAGGTGTTTATCGAATTCTTTTACAGCTCCGCCCAGGCCGTCTGTTGCGAGGACAACAGCCATGGTACGCTGACACTTTTATGGATCGACTTTGTCTTTGCTGGCTTGGTTCTGACTCTTCAACAGGTACTCTCATCTCCATTGGCTGTGTCCCCGTCGACCTTTAAGCCGCCTTTTGCAAATGTGTCTCCCTCACCTCGCTCGCGAGACTGTAGCAGGAATTTTATTGTTCATCGATTCTGGGCTTTGTTTTCGGGATGGGGTTAAACCAGTCATGTACAGCTGACTGGGCTTTCGTAGGGAAACAGAATTATGTGTTTGATTTTGTGAATTGTATCTTGATATTCCAAATCGTATGAATTCGTGTCTGGTATTTTGTTGGGTAAGGCTTTCCTCCACTTAAGATAATAAGGTTTGACGGACTAATTGTTTAAGTCTGAGAGCAGCCAGCTCCTACCTCCTGAACATGGCTTGGCATCCTTAAGTTATCTTTGATCTTATGGAGGTTGGCATCGTTATCACTCGTAGTCGTTTGTGCCTTGGGCTTTGGTTTGTATTTTGCTATTTTATTGCCAGGCTTTACTCATTCTTGAGAGTAAGACCCGGCAATCGTTGAAGAAAGTGAATTGCTCCAAAAGAGAAACACGGGCGGGCCATTGGAGATAGCACCGTGTATCTTTGAGTCGAAAGCACACTTGCCTTTCCCTCTGGTTGAAGAACGACTTGAGAAGACGCAGATGCTCAGTAGACGCAGATGCTCAGTAGATGCAGTCAACTCATCTATTCTCTGTATCGAGCTTGCGAGAGATTATGGATATCTTGATTTTTATTGTTATTTATTTATTTATTTAGTGGATCCTACCGCATAGAGAATTGCGAGGGTTATGATGTCAACTCTGATTCTGATTTACCTCGTTGAAAAGCTTATACCGGTTTGGATTGTGATAATTTTCGGTAGTTGACTTCAAATTGAGTTGGCTATTCCAGATCGTCTCGAAAATGTGCTGCGCTATTTGGAGAGCCGCATTTTCGCGAAGATGAGGAGTGTCTTGTCCTGTAAGCCTTGCCAGAAGAACTTGAGCTGAGCTGAGAAGGGCCGTGCGAGAAGGAGTTAGGTCAAAGCTGGAAATACGAAGTCACGTGTCGTTTCCAAGTTCTTCCCGGACCACCATCACCTCGGTTTCGGTATACCTGAATCCGCTCAGCATGGACGACGAATCGGCAGAAATTGAGCTGGTAGGCATACATCGTACCCCAATGCCCTTGTATCTTCACTGATCGTCCCCCAGCTCGAACAAAACCTAGCCAAAACTCACCAGATATCTCAAAAGATGACCTGTAAGTCAATTTGATTGGAAATTTGGCTTGTAACTTAACCAGCCAGCTATTTTGAACAGCTTTGATACGCGACTTGCAAAGCTCGAGAAATCCATCCTGCCACTGTACAACTCTGCCCAGATTTTGAACCGACGAGCTAGCAGTGCGTGCAGAGATCCAGGTCTACTTGTCAATGAATGATTCTTCTTGTAGATATCGAAAAGGCCTTGCTCAAAATCGATGAGGTGGCCAGTAATCAAGAAGGGATTGCTGCAGAAGAGGCTTTGATTCTACGGGGGTGCGTAACTACCATGTTTCGTAACTTCTCAAACTAACGGTACCAGTCCTCAGCCTGGTCAACTGGACGTATACAAAGACGCTTTAGAACGGTTGAACGCTTCTATTGCCTTCAAAGCGTCCGATAAAGATACCCTCGATACCGCCCGTCTGGTCGAAACAGGTGCTAAAAAGCTCGCCCAGCTGTATACCAAATTGGTCGCGGAAGCTTCTTCAGGCTCTACCCCAGCTGCTCCAGGTGTCGAAATCACGAAAGTTCCTTTCCCACCGCAACTAGTCGACTCTCTGTTACCCGTCGTCTCTTTTCTCCGCACCCTCCCCGTTCCGTCGACTCATCCATCTCATCCAGCTGCTGGGGCAATTCTCACAACGCTCAAGGATGCTCAGAGAGGCTATGCGGATATGCGAGGGACGTGGGTCAAGAAATGTCTCGAGTCGCATGGAAAACGGGTCGTTGACCGCGCAGAAACTGTGGAACCTCTAGTCACCGGCAAAGAACTTGGCACATGGGTCCAATCCCTCCTCTCCGTTGCACGACAAGAGTACAATCTTCTGCAAGATCTCAGCGCCCTTTCCAGTCCATCCCAGCTGGCAACTCATTTCGGTTATCTGCTGAATCCTCTGACGACGTTGTTGAGCAGTACAGTATCTTCTCTGGTCGCGTTTGCGAAACGGTCATTGCAAAAGTACGGGTTCATTATACTTTCGGCGTATGAAGCTTTGCTCGAGCTGCAGCCGATTTGGGAGGAGATCTCGGTGCTTAGATTGTCAAGTTCTGAGACGAGGAGTAAAGAGGTGAATGAGTACAAAGATGTCTTACAGACGCTTAGGTCGGTGTGTGTCAGGATGTTCCCTGAGGCATTGGCGGATATCAAGCTGTCAACGGGAGGTCGCGCGGGAGATACTAGTACAGCGTTGTTGGATGCATCAGTAGAGGCGAGTCGCGGATCTAAGGCCTACCGTCCTTTTTTAACTCTCTTTCATAGGCCGTACAGTTTCTCAACAACATGCAAGATGTCATCGTCGGTTCCGGCGATATCCTTTCCATCTTGGGTGATGGAAATTGGAAGATGGGGGAAGGTGTCGTGGTCAAGAAGCAGCAAGTCGTAGAGATCAATCATCAGACATTGTTAGAGCATTTCGTCTGTACGTGCGAGCTTTCTTTCCTCGTCCAATCGCTCTTTCTTCTTACTTCGCTTTGGTACAGACGACGTTGTCATAACGGTAGTCAATACCGTCTCCCAGATCTCCAAAACTCAACGCCGCCCACCCTTCGACTCGTTTTTCCTCCTCAACAACATCGCCTACCTCCGCAAAAACATTCTCGAACCTCGGAATGATTCCCTAATCGATTACCTCACGAAACCCACACAAGACGCCCTCAACTCCAACTTCCGTACGGCTAAAGCGAGCTACCTTGACGCCAATTTTTCTCCGCTTATGCAGGCTTTGTCGGACGACCCTGCAAAAGAAAAGTCGAGTGTCGGGGGTTTCGGTGGTGGCGCAAAAGCTGCGACCAAGGAGAAGTTTACGAGATTTTACGATTTGCTCGAAGAAGTTATTGAAAGACACAAGGTTGCCGGTGGGGTGTTGCCGGATGAGGTTGATAGAGAAGGAAGAGAGCAGATTGGGAACGATGTAATCAAGTTTTTGATTCCGAGTCTCAAAGCGTTTACGGCGAAGCAAAAGGAGAAGGAGTTTAGTAAGAGTGAGTTGCCGTGGATTTTAGGCTTTGGCGCTATTCAGGTGGCTGACAAAAACGTTTTCTTTTTTTGACTTGGCATGGCGCAGATCCTCAGAAATGTGCGGTTATGGTTTCGTGCTAAACATCTTCGCTTCGAGCTGACGTTCTTTTTCTACTCAGATATCAAGCTGACCCCGGAAGCTGTAGAGAATCAGCTAAGAAATATCTATCGGTAGACTCGGGGGTTTCGGAGGAGAGGAAGATTCGCGTGCTTAGTGGACAACGAGGACTACGATATTCGTGTATGAATGGATGTGTTTTGTTCTTACGCATACCTGTTTTGGATAGAATCAGATGTTTAGGCGAGATGAAGTCCGAAGTCTGCGTTCCAGTTTGTGGCTGATAATCGACGGGAAACGGTACTTGGGAGGAAGATGATCACGATGCGTACATTTCGTATGTAAATCTTCCGTCCCGCAGTACTAGGTTACGTTGAGATGGACATAGGGTACGGTGGAAATGCGGGGATTTTCGTGTTTCCTATGTGGATGGAGGAAACGCTAGAACTTGGCCAGAACCTTGGACGTAGCCAATGACATAAGTATAGCTTCCATTCTGAATCCTCTAGCCTGAAATAGGCAAAATGTTCTTTCATTTCGCTTTAGCGAACTGGAGAGGTGGGTCCTTTGGGCGGTTCTTTTTTGATTTAATTTTAGTGTTCTGGACGAGTTTGCATCATGGCAGATGGACGTTGATGAAAACTCGGTACTGAATGACATAAGTGATTGCGACTCAGTCAGGGTTTGGTTTCGCTTTCGGCAGCATTCTTGGTAACACAAAGGCGAGGCGGGTGCTTTACTCGTTATTCAAGGATGTCCGAAGACCAGCGGGCCCGTCAGGCATCCGACAGCAATTTGGAGCACATATTCGGAATCAAGCCGTTGTTTTGTTAATATAGAGATCAGCCACATCGCGGGTCTACCCGCTCTGTTCTCGAGATGAATACTGATCTGATACTGATGGACCTCCATGTGTCACAACACCATTATGTACGTCCTGCAGGACGCCCAACGCGCTTGTCATTGATTCGTCACTCACCCCGCTCCCGATAACTCTAGTGACTCTGTACTTAGTGTAGAGCTTCATCCAACACGCCCTTCTTCAGGCTTTCAGTCCTAAAGCTTGAAGCCTCGAGCACGAAGTGCGCTTTTCAACGCTGAGCAAGCGCTCCCGCAACACAATCAGCGAAAATAAAGAATCATTAGCCTAGATTGTCGGCAGTGATGGCTTTATAAGTGACCCTGACTACTGTTCGGCTCTTCCATAAACGCCACATCTTGCCTATGATTCCGGCTCGTCAGTTCGTTGAAGGTCTCTCAAGGACAGTATTAGAGTAAAAAGATGTGGGTACGCGATCGTCTGCTTTTCGGTACGGCTTCTAAATATGTACCAACGCTTTTCCCAGCGCTCTAAATTCAAGCTCCACTTCCATGTCGGATTCTGGTGATTGTTACTCCACTCCGACAGCCCTTCCATGTACAGAGAAAAAAAATTTTCTTAGCGATATTAGGGAGCTGAGACAGTTGGTATGAAGTATCGTTATGTAAATTCAGCCACTTGTACATCGTGGAATCGTCTACTTGGATTGGATCACAGAGTAGAGTCTGAATTTGTACCGTATAAAAGGCCTCCCAAAATCGAGAAGCGTTCTTCACTCGAACACCCAGCAGTCGTAGTTCAAGTACTCTTTCTCTACTCATCATGCAGTTCAAACTCGCTTTTGTCACCGCCGCCCTCGCTGCCCTCGTGGCCGCTACCCCTGCTCCTCGAGGTGAACCAGCCAGCAGCTGCACCACTGGTCCTGTCCAATGTTGCAACACTGTCACCAAAGCCTCTGACCCTGCGGCGGAATCCGTTCTTGGCCTCCTCGGCATCGTTCTCCAGAACACGAACGTTGTTGTTGGTTTGACCTGCAACCCCATTACTGTCATTGGTATTACCGGCAACGGCGACTGGTAAATTTCGATATCAGTTTCAACGTTGGTCGAAATGCTCATTCTTCCTCTTTCTACAGCTCTGCTCAGGCTGTCTGCTGTCAGGACAACAGCCACGGTATGCTCGAACTTCTTTGCATCTTTCTTGTCTCCATTATCTTGATGCCGATGATTCGTTTGAATAGGTGGCCTCATCTCCATCGGCTGTGTTCCCGTCCAGCTCTGATCAGTCAAAATCTGTTCGCGACGGTCCACAACGCGAGTTTACCATCGACTTATCTTGCACACTCTCATTTGCACGTTCTTTGTTCCTTCTACATGATGGGTGGAAGCTTGGCTAGTCGCGCTTATACGGACTTGTTTTGGACATCAGTAGTTTTAGCCAATTTTCATTCATTCGTTTGTTGTCTGCATACCCGACGAAAACCGCTTTAGAAATATACGATGTGTCTTGGATTTCCGATTGTATGAAGCAGATTGCTCCGAAAGTTCTCGTGGATCAGAGTGACTACATGCTTCACAGTAAATATAGTGGGCGAGGGTACAAGATATAAGTCATTGACTAGGGTGTGTTTGATAAAACTCGCTTTGACCTTTGAAGCGGATTTGCCGAGATGCCGAAAAGCTGAAGGGGTTGTTGCACAGGGAATTCATGTACCACAGAAATGTAACACTATCTCCCGTATCAGATTCTCTAGGATTGCTGATTCTAAAGATACTATTCGTTGTTAAAGAAACAAATGGGACGAACAAAACACAGTGTTCAAGCGCTGGACGAGATGGGAAGAATTGTTATAATCGGTCAATTGACCCACCGCGCGGGGCGAGACAGCCAGCTCCCCAGCCCGAAGATCAAATTTCCAAATCTAGACGCGAACGTTCCAAACGTGCAGCGGAATCGATAAAGCTGCAGAGCCACTGCTGCTTCAAGTTGAGCATGGCATTCAGCGTGCTGTTCGCTCATGTAAACCTGCTGCTAAGGTAGTCAATTGGGTAAGATAGAACGTTTGCAGTTGCTGAGAAACTCCTTGCGAATCGCAACCGGGAAGCGGCTATATGAACAGACTGCACATCGCGACTGCAGGCTTAAGGATGGAGCCCTACGGTGTCGGCTCGACTCCGGTGTATTCCAAGAGTAGACGAGATAAAATGAAGGTTTGCAAAACCTTATTCTGACTCGAAGCTCTAAGCTCTATGTAATGCATGAATCCTAGAGAAAGCATCGGTATCGAGACATCAATACCGTATTGAGACATCAATACCGTATTATCGCAAACTGCTTGATTCCACGAACCTCGTACAACAATCGATACGATCGCTTTGAAGGTGGATGAACCTGGAAAAATAATGGGTAAGGGAGAGGGACTTTAGAAACTGACGAACGTGCTATCGTAGTGAATGGGTATCTTTCCAACGCCATTCTGTGTTGAGACCTTGAGGCGTTGAAAGGCAAGGTGCAGCATGGGATCGGCATCGGCATTGCGGCATAGATTTAAGCGCTGAGAATTCACGTTGTCAAGCGCCCGCTGGCTTTGTGTTCTTGCCACTTCCGTGTTCTGCATTCCAGTTTCTTGCACTGGATGAGGCTAACTGAGGCTTAGATGGACCGCGATATGGCTTTCTACAAGCTTGCGTTGTCTCTCGGTAATGATCATCGATTCAACAATAGTACGACTGACTCGGGGATTGTGTCTGTTGAGTATAGAACGTTGGATACCTTTTTAGGGCTTGAGGTGGTGCACACCCTTCCTCCTGGGTTTTTCGTTCAGTGATGGACCAGATGGGTAACGGATCCTGGAGGGAGGAGCAGGCCATTCGCATGCTAGAGCACATTTTCTTTGCGATATAAGCTCTCCTCCAGCGTTTCGTTTACACATTCTTTTATTTTCTTTCTTCCCCTTCATGAATTCCGCAGCAGCAGTAGCGGTTGCTACTCCAGATGCTGCACTAGCGGCAGTACCGCTGGCCACCGAAACAACGCCTCTTCTCAGACATGAGGGCTGCAGATTGGACTTGTCCTCCCCGAATATCGAGGCTCAGAAGGACCTTATGGGACCTAGGTCTGGCCGACGGTCAAGATCGGGGTCCCCAGAAGCTACACCGCTCCCTCGATCGCAACTCATCACCTTGTGTCTGGTCCGCATTGTGGTGCCGATAGCGTTCTCGCAGATATTCCCATATATCAATGAGTATGTTGCGTATTTGAATGTGACGGAGGATTCGTCGCAAATTGGGTTCTTCAGTGGTCTTGTGGTAGGGAGCGTTCGACCTTGTGTGTATGAGTGGATAGTTGATGAACTAACCTCTTTTTCTCGTAGGAGTCTATCTTCGCCATTTCTCAGTTAGTTTTTATATATCATTGGGCCAGACTATCTGGTAAGCTACATGTATTTTCGGCGCACGGTACACCCCAACTCATAGATTTTTCATCCGTAGATAGATTCGGTCGTCGACCTATAATAATAATTGGTACACTAGGTGTTGCATTAATGACCATAGTGTTCGGGCTTGCAAATAGTATAATGGAGCTCCTAGTGTATCGATGCCTCGGTATGTAATCTTCTAATTCCAAGTGAATTCAGACCTTGATGCTCTGAATTAGCGGGCTTTTTTGGTGCCACGGCTTCTGTGATACACACTGTGCTCGGGGAAATCACTGACGCAACGAACCAAGCTGCAGCTTTCCCATTGTATGGGTAAGTGCACAAGTCGTTCTTCACATGCTGTGTTAAACTGACTATGTACAATAGAATCACTGGTCCAATTGGGGGCATCATCGGGTATGTAAATTTCTTCATGCCCTTGCACTGTCGCTGATTCATTTGTGACAGACCTCTCCTTGGCGGTTCATTATCAAATCCTGCACACAAATACACCCTGTTCAATACCCCAATATTTAATCGATATCCTTATTTCCTGCCTGGCGCTATTTCTGGTATCATCTCTCTCATGGGGGTCGCATTGGCTTATTTTTGCCTGGAGGAGGTATTGCCATACCTTCCTGTTCGGCATCATATCATAATTCTAATATTCCGAGAATACAGAGTTTGCCAACGAAGCGACGTTCCAGTCTGTGTACAGACTCGAACGAGGAAGAAATCTGTGTTTTACCTCCACCGAGTGCACGAACACTGCTGTCAATACCCATCATTCGGGCGTTGAGTCTGAGTGGTTTTGCACTGGAAGTCAACGGGACTTCTTTTACCGTCCTTTTCGTTCTGTTCTGCTATTCCCCCATCCAACAAGGCGGCCTTTCCTTTCCAGTACGTTTGACCTCCTCGTCCTTTTCTCTTTATTGATCACTCGATTTAATAGCCATCTATCATCGGATACGCCCTAGCCTTTACTGGCCTTGTCGCCGGACTGGTGCAACTGTTTTTCATGCCCCTTTTACTGAGACGCTTCGAAGCTGCGAGAATCTACAACGTCTGCATCGCCGCATGGCCATTTGTCTTCCTCATTCTCCCATGCCTCAACCTCTTTGCCCGGTACGGTGTGGACAAAGGTACCGGTGAGCTTGGTACACATGCTCGAGCCGTCCTTTGGGCAGGAATATTTTTTGATCTAGCGTTGAGTCGGATAGGCGGGATTGCGTATCCGTGAGTTGTGTTTAGAGAGATCAAAAGAGTGTTTTTTTTACTGATGGTGCGAGGTAGTGCGAGTATGATTCTGATCAAGAATAACGTTCCCAGCCCATCATATCTTGGGTCCACGAACGGGTTGGTCCAGTGGTTTATGTGTCTTTCCAGGTGTATCAGTGCAGCTTTTGCTAGGCAAGTTGATGATTCTTCTTCTGTCGGAATAAACTTTTTTTCAACGCCGCTTATCCCTTTTGGTTTAGTTCTGCGTTTGCGTTTTCAGCAAAGTATGGCATATTGGGAGGTCATTTTTGGGCTGTTTTGCATGCTGCGATCGCGATAGTCGGATGGTGGATAGCTCGTAGTATTTCTGCTAATAGTAAAAGCACCTTGAGCTCATGAGTCTTGAGCGATGAGGATTTGTACACCACTTAGAAAGTGTAGATCGTCTGATTATTAAAAAAGAAATGTTGTCGTAAGCAATTATTCGCAAAAATTTACAGTCTTTCGGACATGTACAATGCATGCGTATTATTACATACAACTCTTTGACAAAGGCCAAAAAACGATAAGAACATCCGTTAAGCCCTTGTGAGCTCGGCAGGTTGATATTCCTGCTCGATCCCCAGTACACCCCCCTAACAAATGCCGGCTCTTCGGAATCCTAAACCGCATCAACGTCTGCTGAATGCTCTTCAACTGCTCCTCCAACGGCGCCGCAGGCTGCAAATCAATCGCCGTACTCTTCGCCCGCAGTGCCTCGATATCCCCTTTCAAACTCCCAAGCGTACTAATAACAGCGACTGTCACATTGTACGCTTCCGAAAGGTACCGGTCGATATTATCCAGTAACGCGCGATTCTTGGGATAACTCTCTAGAAACTTGCCGTGGAAACCAAGCGCCACCCATAGGCCCGCAAGGCTTCACCACTTTCCGCCCTGGCGTCATCGTCCGTCACCCCGGTGTCCCTTGGCGTCATCGTCTACCAACCTGGCCGTCGCCGCGCCTAACACCATCCTGCACCGGCGTCACCTTGTACTACCTATCTAGAACCCTAGCCTCACTTTTCCCACTTGCAAACTTGGTCGTTAAAAGATGGGTTTGATCATGGAAAGACCAATAGATGTCCCTAATAAGGCAACATTTGGGCAGTGGATGCAACACACAAAGTAGAATGGAATAATTGGACACAAACGCCGGTGATGATATCAAAGGATGACCTCGCATTCTAGGTGGCACTCCATGTAGCTAATTGCTTTCCTGTCATCTTGCTAAATATTCTGACATTTCTTTCCCAACACTAGCACAACAGAATGAATGGAAACAATGCACTCAGAATGCTGATGGATCTCTCAAGGATGCGAGTGAACTAGATTTTAATATTGATCCCGATGCCCACAATCAAATACCTGCTCCTGGTGATTGTTTAGCTTTTGCTAACCATTTCCGTGAGCTAAATGAAATTATAAGGGCCATCATTGTGTCCACAATGGAATAAAAATAATTGAATAATGGAAGCCCTACAGGCCGAAAAGGACTCAAGCGAGAAGAACTACATGGAAATGTGGAGCTACAGTCATTCAAAGGAAAAGGCAAAGGAAAGGATTGTGATCTCACGATCCTGATGATTTGGCATTTTTGGACATGGATAGTGATAATTGTGAAGTTGAAGGCGGCAAAGACATTCCAATTTCTCACAAAGAAGTGCACATTTCTAATACCCACAGATAGCCTTCCCAGCAAGACTGTACCAGAGGGAACTGCTTGAGCTGGGAAGAAAGTCCCAGAGAAGTTGCAGAGTTGTAAAGGGCAAAAACCAATTATTGAACAAGCTGATTTGGGTGCTTCTACATTGGAATTTCAGACTGGTGCATTGGTTACTCATACAAACAGAGCTGTCTCTTTTGATTTATTATGATGTTATGATCTTACTCGACTTTTTAGACCTACTCAAGGGTCAAGAACCCCATCTGGCACTTCTTTATACCAGTAGAACCTAACAAAAGAGAGCCTTCTATGGCTTATGAAGATGGTGACAAATACTTTTGCTGTCATCACGGTGCATCTAAAAAGGTTTTACGGCTCTCTAAGCAGATGCGCCATAGCACAAACAGTAAGCTATGGCAAGTAATCTCCTTATGATCACGATTAACATGTATCTAAGTCTTACAACTCACCTGAAGTCTTTTGCGAGTGATATGCATTGTTTCTATTCAATTCTTCCTGGTCGAAAGTCAAATCTATCTGCAGAGGAGATTGATTTTGCAGAGGGGCAGAAAGTCTTTAAAAAATCAAACTGCATTTGTGAAATATTTTGACTCATTGGGAACAGCCTATAACTGTCACTGCCTGAAGTGTTACAGAGATCAGAGGAAAAGAAGCCTGTAAGTTTTCATAATGGTGCATGTCCTTATTACTTACAAATGCCTATGTCAACTTTTCAGGGTGCAAGGGACCAAACTATCTCTAAAAAGTTGTTGATTGAGTGGATTGTGGCTTGTGATCAGCCATTCTAGGAAGTTGAGCGTGCAGAGTTCTGCAAGCTACTGGATTATGTCACCACTTGATGCATAGTGGGCCAATGCTAACATGTGGCGGGACTCGTGCCCTTTCAGTGATTGGAACAAATTACCTCATCAACGTAATGAAAACTAACTAAAGTTGTATAAATTGCAAAAATTAGATCAATTCAAAATTGCCTGCCTTGGATCAGGCACAGAATCAGAGCAGAAACTCGGCATTCCATTCCATTCCATGTGCTCGCAAGTCCACTCTGAATATACCATCCGCAGATACTGTCCAACCTCGGTTTATGAAGATTGGACAATGAATGGATGAGGAATTACAGGATTTTTTCCAAGGTGATTTTTTTTATTGCTCTTTGCTGATGTTGGTTTACCAACCCTTTTAGAAACTGGAGTGCAAGGTGTCAATCTCTTTGGATGCTTGGATGTCACCTAATAATTACGCATTTATTGTAATCATTGCACATTACGCTACTAACAATGGTAAGCTCGGTATGTGTTGATTGAATTGGAGAACCAATGTCAACCTCCAAGGAATGGGAATCATTTGCAGACAGTAAAACAGCTGAAGTACACTGACAATATTTATTCCTTTGTAGCTCAAAACCCAATGATAATAAATATTCAGTAGATAGAGTACTGAGACTGGAGGTAATCATGGAAGCTTTTTAAACTAACGGAAGCCGGAGACTGATAAATCTGCTGACGTCGAAGAATTCCGATCAAAATCTACTCATATCTTTGATTTCTTTTCGCTTTCAGCGCACTTCTTCGGCTGGAGAGGTGGGTCCTTTGGGCGGTTCTTTCCTGTTTTAAATTTGGTCTTTCTTCTGGACGAGTTTGCATTATGGCAGATGGACGTTGATGCAAAGTCGGTACTGATGGAATGGCGTGTATCAGCTGATAGTGATACTGTCAGGGTTTTATTTGAGTTTCGACAGGATTCTGGGTAATGCGACGGCAGGCAGGTGCTTGACTTGCTTTCGTAGGATATACGAAAACTAGCGGACCTGTCAGACGCTCGACGCCTATGACATCATCTACATAGAGTTTCTGCAGCAGTTTGGAGCGCATACTCAGTCAAGTCGTTTTGTTAATAGAGATCAGCCACATCGCGGATATATCCGTTCTGTTCTCGAGCTGAATACTGATGGATGCGTGTGTCACGGAAGCTTTACGTCCTGCGGGACACCCAGCATGTTAATTATTTCGTCACTCGCCGCGCTCCCGATAACTTTAATTTGGGTCAGCTTACGGCTCCGTACTCAGCATAGAGTTTGAACGCATGCCTCCGCGCTTCGAGTCTTGAAGCCTGAAGCTTCAAAGATGAAGTGCGCTCTCCAACTGAGGTATTCAGGCGTAGGCGCTCCCACCACGCAATCAAGAGAAAATGATAGTGAATTTCTGGCAGTGATAACTATAAACTTGGCCTTGACTACTGCTCGGCTCTTTCATCGACGCCACATCGTTCAATGATATCAGTTCCTTAGCTCGTTGAAGTTCTCTCAAGGACGGTACTAGAGAAAAAATCAAAGCTACCGTCGATATAGATGCAGGTGCTCGATCGTCTGCTTTTCGGTACAGCTTTTGAATACATACCAATGCTTTTCCCAGCGCTCTAAATTCATTCACGCTCCACTTCCATATCAGATTCTGCTGTTTGTTACTCAGACCTTCCATGTACAGAGAAAAAATCTCTTATCGAGATGTACTCGTATTAGGGAGCTGAGACAGCTGGTATGAAGTATGGTTATATAAATGCAGCCACTTGGGCATCGTGGAATCGTCTACTTGGGTTAGATGACAGAGTAAAATCTGAATTTGTACCGTATAAAAGGCCTCCTAAAATCGAGAAGCGTTCTTCACTCGAACACCCAGCAGTCGTAGTTCAAGTACTCTCTCTCTATTCATCATGCAGTTCAAACTCGCTTTTGTCACCACCGCCCTCGCTACTCTGGCCGTTGCCACACCTGCCCCTCGTGGTGAACCAGCCAGCAGCTGCACCACTGGTCCCATCCAGTGCTGCGATAGTGTCCAAAGTGCCTCCAGCTCCGCTGTGGCCCCCATCCTTGCCCTCCTCGGCATCGTCCTCCAGGACTTGAACGTCGAAGTTGGTCTGACTTGCACCCCCATCACTGTCATTGGTGCTGGTGGCAGCAGCTGGTAAACTTCAATATCAGTTTCAACATTTGCTAAAACGCTCATTCTTCCTCTTCCTACAGCTCTGCTCAGACTGTCTGCTGTCAGGACAACAGCCACGGTACGCTCACACCTCTTCGCATTCTTTTGTCTTGCTTGCCTTGACGCTGATGATTCGTCTGTACAGGCGGCCTCATCTCCATCGGCTGTGTCCCCGTTACCCTCTAATCAGTCAAAATTTGTTTATGACGGCCCGCAACGCGAGTTTACCAATGATTCATCTTGCATACTCTCACTTGCACGTTCTTTGTTCTTTCTACATGATGGGCGGAAACTTAGCTAGTCGCGCTTATATGGATTTGTTTTGGACATCAGTAGTTTAGCTTATATGCGTTCATACCTTAGGAAACGACTCGAAAAATATACAATGTGTTAGGTTTCTGATGGTCTGAAGGAGATTGCTAAAAGAGTTCTTGTGTATGTCGGAGCAACTGCATATTTAATAGTAAATTAGGGAACAAAAGTTTATTGGTTAAAGTGCTTGATAAAACTCGCTTTGACCTTGGGAGTGAATTTGCCGAGACGCCGAAAAGCTAAAGGAATTCATTTAACAGAGGCTATATATGCCTTAGATAACTATCTCCTGTACCATCGCTTAATCATTGAAACGCTTATGATGAGACGGCCAGTTCACCAGCTCGAAGATCGAATTTTTTATACAGACGCGAACGTTTTGAACGCGCAGCTAAATCGATAATGCCACAGAGCCGCCACTGGTTCAGCCTGGCATTAAGCGTGCTGTTCGCTCATGTAAACCTGCTGTTTAGTTAATTGTGTACGGTGAAACGTTCGCGGTTGCTGAGAAACTCCTTGCGAATCGCAACCGGGAAGCGGCTATATGAATGAATTGCGTATCGCGTCTGCAGGCTTGAGGATGGAGCACTATAGTATCGGCTCGACTTTGGCGTATTCCGAGGAAGGACGAGATAGTAAATGAAGGCTTTCGAGACCTTGTTTCGATTCTAGGTTTTGACTAATGCGTGAAAGCAGGGAAAAAGCATCAGTAGCGAGAGATTAGTGTCGGATTATCTTCAAATTCTTAAACTGCCTGATTCTATGAACCTTTGGCTTCACATATAGCAATCGATACGATCGTGCTGAAGGTGGATGAACCTAGACAAATAATAGTTGGGATAGATGCTTTTCATTCGTGGAACTCTAGAAGCTGACGAACGTGCTATCGTATATATTTCCGCCACCATTCTGTGTGTTGAGTGTGATCAAATGCAAGGCGCAGCATGGGACAAATCGGCTTCGGCATTGCGGCATATCTCCAAGCGCTCAAAATTCACACCATCAAGCGCCCGCTGTCTTTTTTGTTTTTGCCACTTCTCCGCGCCGTACACTCCCGGTTATTGTACTGGGCAAAGCTACTTGAAGCTCAGGTCAACCGCGATACCACTCTACACCAGTCTGCACTTTCTCCCGGTCATGATCATTGATTCAACGATAGCACGACTAACTCGGGGATTATTGAGTTTAGATCGTTGGATACCTTTTTAGAGCGTGAAATGGTGCATACTAGGCGGGATTGCGTATTCGTGAGTTGTGTATTTAGAGAATCAAAGACTTGTTTGCTGAAAGAGCAAGGTAGTGCGAGTATGATTCTGATCAAAAATAACGTTCCCAGCCCGTCATATCTTGGGTCCACGAACGGGTTGGTCCAGTCGTTCATGTGTCTTTCGAGGTGTATCAGTGCAGCTTTTGCTAGGAAAGTTCATGATTCTTCTTCTGTTGGAATAAAACCCGGTTATGCTTAATCCCTTTTGGTTTAGTTCTGCATTTGCGTTTTCAGCAAAGTACGGCATATTGGGGGGTCATTTTTGGGCTGTTTTACATGCTGTGATCGCGATAGTCGGATGGTGGATAGCTCGCAGTATTTCTGCTAATAGTAAAAGTGCCCTAAGCTCATGAGTCTTGAGCGATGAAGATTTGTGTATCACGTACTTAGAAGTCGTAGATTGACGTACTTAGATCGTCTGATTATTTAAAAAAGAAATATTGTCGTAAGCCATTACTTATTCGCAAAAATTTTACAGTCCTTCAGTTATGTACAATGCATGCGTATTATTACATAGAGTTCTTTAACAAAGGCCAAAAAAGATAAGAACATCCGCCTAAGCCCTTGTGATCTCGGCAGGTTGATAATCATGCTCGATCCCCAGTACACGCTCATGATCATATCCACCCAACAAATGCCTGCTCTTCGAAATCCTAAACCGCGTCAACGTCTGCTGAATGCTCTTCAGCTGCTCCTCCAACGGCGCCGCAGGCTGCAAATCAATCGCCGTACTCTTCGCCCGCAGTGCCTCGATATCCCCCTTCAAACTCCCAAGCGTACTAATAACAGCGACCGTCACATTGTACGCTTCCGAAAGGTACCGGTCGACGTTATCGAGTAACACGCGATTCTTGGGATAATTCTCTAAAAACTTGCTGTGGAACCCGAGTGCGACCCAAAGACCGCCAAGACTAGCCTTCTCGTCATCCAAAATTGCGCTCTCGCGCGCGACCTTTCGACGGGTCGTTCGGCTTTCTTCTTTGAGGTGTTTGAGTTCGCGGTTGAGCGTCTGGGCTTGGATGAAGACGGTTCGGAGGGCTTCGGAGGATATGCGGAGGGCTTCTTGGTATTCGGTTGCGAGGCGTTGGTGCGCTGTGGAATGACGGGGGAAGGTGTACCAGGAGGATTTTGAGGCTTTTGTGATGCTATATGAGGCGCCTTCGAGTGTTGCGACCATGCTTGATTGATGAAGGTTACGTCAGATGGAGCTCAAAGGAGATGGATGAACAGAACTGAAAAGACTCACTCGCTTAGAGCCGTCGTAACCTTTCCCTCAAAGTCTTGCAGATGCTCCGCGGTTATTTCCAGTTTCGCCTTGAATGATTCTAGGTCCTTTTCTGGGTAGAAGTAATCAAGCTTCGTAAGTGCTCGATGAGAGTGGTACTACAAGAATCTGCCCCTTACCGAGAGATTGACGGTTGGGAAGACTTGACCCAGCTACAGCGATAGCAAGATCACCAGTTACCGTCTCAACTTCCGTGATCTTTATCGAGAGCGCCGATGCCAATACCGTCTGGTTAAATAGCAGGTCCACTCGATGGTTGTGGATGCTGGCCAGTGCAGGGAAGTCGAGCTGGACGCCACTGACGGTGTTCCAGTGGTATAGATAGAAGGAGGCGGCGACAGCGAGGAGGAGTGGTATGACGAGCTGTAGGACTGAATGTTTCCTGAGCCACTCTCGCGATTGAGCCAGAGTTGGGGCGACGTCGACTCTGTCTCTGTTCTTATGATTTTCGTCGTCGTGGGTGGTAGCTGAAAGAGCGGTGAGATCTGAGGGCGTATCCTCAGTGAAGACAGAGTGGCAATCAGATTCGCTGGGCTCGACTTCGATTTCAATTTCGGGTGGAGAAGTCAAAGGTAAGGGCTTTTTCTCGTCGTGAGGTATTTGATTAATGATTGTGTACTCGCCCTCAGACGCGTCCTTCTGCGCCATGGCAGGGTCAGGATGGTTGAGAGGACCAGATTTCAAGGCAGTCATGAATGTCGGGGACGCGGATGGTGGTCAAGAGGAGAAAGAGATAAGCTAAGCGATGACAACGAGGCTTTCACGGAAACCTCCGAAAGTACAAGGTGTCAACGGAGCAACGGAGATCCAAGAAATTTGGGCGCCTATCAGACGCGTTGCGTCAACGTCACGTGTCTGGTTTGACTTTACCGCGAATAACGATTCTATCTTTCATGGTCAAGTAGGATGTTTTGCCAGAGACGATGATATTTCTTTATGGCGTATTCTGCCCAACAAAAAAAAAAATCCACATTGAAAGACAACTCTTCGAGCAATCCTCTTTGTTTGACCAAGAGGAAGGTGCGGTTGGACAACAAGCCTTGGACTCCGGAAATTTCGTGTATGTCTAGGGAATCTATACTTTAGTGACTGTCTGTAGAAAGGAACACAGGTGGCCAACCTGCTCTTGATTTTATCTCGTTTGCGAGTCAACCATGGTAATCTCATAGGTATGGCAAGAATTAGATGTGATTCAAGTCGTCGGAAGACGAATGTCTATTCTAACGGTATTTTATGTACTTACTGCATCTAGGTTTTACGATAAGTCCAAAAATACGTAAGTTCGAGCGGGGCTTGATTCAATTCAAAGACAACGACGAGGAAAGAAAAAATCCATTCATGAGACTCTGATAACAATGGCATGCCGACTCTGATTCTACTCAATTCTCATAACACGCTCGTAGTCACTCATAAATTAATTAACGATGGATATTCTGAACCGGGATAATGTCTGCTGAATACTTCTAAGCTGGTCCTGCAGCGACACTTTATGCTTCAACTTCACCGCCTCACTTTTGTTACGCAACTCGTCAATATCTCCTATCAAGCTCTCGAGAGTGCTGAGGACGGAGCTGGTGAGTTCGTACAAATCAGAAAGGTAACGTTCCGTGTCATCGAGCATATCCCGGCTCTTCCAATTCTTCTCTAGAAATGGGTTGTGAAAACCGAGAGCAACCCACAGACTCGAAGAGCTAGCTTTCTCATCCTCTAGCGTTGAGGACTCTCTGGCGAGCTTTTGTCGAATCCTCATGATTCCCTCTTTGGCCTGCTTGCTCTTCTGATTCATCTCTCGAGCAATATGATACACTTCTCGTAGTCCCTTCGAAGAGGTTTGAAGAGCTCCTTCGAATTTAATGGCGATTTGTTGAGAGACTTTTGAGGGCCAAAGGAAGCTATACTGCGATGGTTCCAAAGACTGTTCAATAATATACGCAGCATCTTCAAACATCTCCATCATGCTAGTCGAAACGGTGTAAGAATTCGTACTACGTAAGAAAAGAACCAAAACACTCACTCACTGAAAACCGTCGTGACCTTACTCTCAAATTCCGGCAGATATTCTGCGATTACCTCGACACTCGGGCGTAGGCATTCAAGGTCACTTTCTGCAGAAGGAAGAGCATGAGAATAGAGAACTGTATCGGGTCCTTACACCCCGGCATAGTATCCTTACCAAAAACTCCCCGATTCGGAAAATTTGACCTAGATACCTCCATGATTAGGTCAGCAATCACCGTCTCTGCTTTCGTCGCTTGTACTGAAAGCGTCGACCATACTACTGTCTGATTCAAAAGGTAGTCCATTCTATAATCGCAAATATTGGTCAATGTAGAGAAGTCGGAATGAACAGCGGCACCGGTGCCACTGGTATTGGTGCTCCAGTGGCTCAGACCGAGGGATGATGCGGCGGAGAGGAGAAGTGGTACTAGGAGTCGCCTAGTGAGATGTTCTCTGAGCCACGTCCAGAAGGTGATTAGGAGGTAACGAGTGAGGGGGACGTTGAATCGGCTGTCTTGGACCTGAGTGTAGATAGAAGTGGAAAGGGTGGTGAGATACGTAATTGAAACCCTGGTACCGCTACCGGTAGCGGAACTGTCAGGCTCTGTGACCCCTTGAATGGAGGTAGGGGCAGAAGGCGTAGTCGCAAGGTCCAGTTCATCAAAGCTAATCTGAACCAGTATGTACTCGCTTTCGGCCTCAGACGACGGTTCTTTTGGCTTCGCACTGCCAGCAGGGAAAGCCATAGAGTCGGGAATGATGATGTGAGATGCTGAGAAGTTAGGCAAGAGAAGAGAAGTTGGGTGACGTTATATGAGTATGAGATGGGTACGGTCCTTAAATACCTCTCACATACCTTTCACGGCCGAAAGTACTGACCACAAACACCTTTGTCTTCCACTTTCTATTCTTGACGGTCTTTGTCGACCTTTCTCGCATAGTATCAAAGAAACGATACGCCAAAGGCGAGGTCACAAAACCAAGGAACGAGTTGACCTACAAACAGTTACGGCTGTGTAGCTATTTCGGAGAAAGAACATTGACTACGGACCATAGTCTTTGAAAGTTTTGCAAGCCAAATAGACCCCATTCTAGTTTGTGAAACGAGCACTGAGGAAGGGCGGGTCTCCGGCAGGTCTTCTATGGACTATGTAAGTAGCAGCTTGAGCTTAAGATAGTGAACCAAGGTACGGATGTATTTGAGACAGTAGCAGAATGGACTTGGTCGGAGTGGCTCATAAAAGCAAAAGGGTGATGTATGTCAAGAAAAGAAATGCGGAAATAGAGGAGCGACCGGGCCGGCGAGCCCCATGAGCGTCTATCAGACGCGTCGCGTCGCGTCACTACACTGATGTAAGTTACTCTGCAGGATGCTTCGATATCTCAAAAGCAGCTGCATTGAGGCAGTTTACTGCAGTAGAAACAGCGCCACACATTGGAGGTGGCATTCGGAGTGTTAAAAACAGCCTCTTCTGGAAGACCACGAGTACAGGGACGTCTTGACTTACTGACGTCTGGACCCTGGCGCGCTTCGAGCGGGGCCTTTTACTGAGCATCTGATTCAGTTAAAAATTAGGGAACATTCTTTGGTAATCAACCATGGATCTGTCGCGTCACGTCACATCTGCCTCGATAGTGAACCCTGTAAACGTCCGGCTCTCCGATTGTTTACTCCATGATACGCTGGTATTCTCATGTTTTAGCACATTTCAGCTGCGAGTGGTGCAAATACCCAATTCTAATCGAGGAAGTTGCACACTTAGATCAGCTCTGAGCTCATGCACAGGGAGAGTTCCAGTAATACTTTTCCGAGATATCGAACCGTAAACAAACAACCACATAGTCCTGCGGGCAGAGGACAGCTTACTCCAATCGGTACGATGGTTTGACAGCAGTAGCCACAATCAAGTTGTTTTCTGATTTTTCCTGCTTGTCAATGGCACATCCTTTCGAAAGATGTTGTCTGTGAGTCTTGGCGTATCGGTATAAGCAACATTCTGTATGTCAGCTTCCCGCCGCCGGAACCTGAACGAGGAGACAGAATGCATGTACCTTCCTCAGGAACTGTTCAAGATTAAAATCCTGATCCTGACAAAGGAAGACTGTCCCCTGTCATTGAATTTGCAGTCACTCAACTTCGAGTCTAGCTCACTATCTGAGAGGTAAATACAAATAGTTCAAATACATACATGTATCCTATCATAGTACCAACTTGACTTCTACATTTGTCATTTACTATATAGGTTCTGTCTCATCAAAGCTGGCATGAATAACGTGCAGTCGATGCAGTCGAATTGGACATAATAACTCCGACGTGGCTCGCACAGAATGTCCTCGTAGCATAGTTGGTACAGCATCCTGACCCAAAGATTGCGACATATATAAGCCCCAGAACTCAGCTCACAACTGACTTTTCACAGTAGAATTTAACGATCGAGGGATTCTCTGCGCAATAACCATGCAGTTCGGATTTGCATTTTTAGCCACAGCCTTCGCCTCACTTGTCGTGGGCAACCCTACTCTAGCTCCTCGGGATATCCCCGCCAGTAGCTGCACCACTGGACCCCTTCTTTGCTGCAATATTGTTCAACGTGCCTCCGATCCGCAAGTCAGTCCTCTCCTTGGTGTACTGGGCATTAATCTCCAGGATACAAACGTTGTCGTCAGGATCAATTGTTTTCCGCTTACTAACATCAGAGTTAGTAGTGGCACTTGGTGAGTGTTCTGGTTCTGCCGAAGTTTATAGATCTATTGAAGTATCATTAATTAGTTTCTACAGCTATGGCATTGTCGTTTGCTGCGAAGACGACAGCTACGGTAAGCCTCCAGTTCAACGCAATCTTTCAGGTGGTTTTCCAATTAGAAATTTACTGAAAACGGTCTCCCATTTGCAGGAAATCTTCTTGCTATCAGTTGCACTCCAGTTCAGCTTTGATTGCACCGGAGTATGCATGTAGTTATACCATGCGTTCGCCTATGTTTGCGTTTCTTCAGTTACTAATTGGTTACTTGTGGAATTAACACGGGTGGTGGATGAGTAATAAGTAATAAATACTTGAGTTAAGCTGCCCCTCACGGATTACCCTGCATCTTCAAAATTCTTTTGCAAGCTAGACCCTTTTCAGTTTTCGAAACGGCTACTTATTGTGGGAAGGCGGTGCGTCGGTGACCACTGACCACTGACTTTTCGAGTCACTGGTAGAAAGTAGTATAAGTGCATAGCTACGTGAATCAGTCTCCTTTAAAACCATGAGCATAGGAGATAACTTATAATCTGAAATACTTTAGCTAATGTATGTATGCCTTTTAACCGCTAACGGACTGTAATACCGGCCCCGTGTGGCGTAAAAGCCTGAGGAAGCAACCGGGCCCGAGAGCTGCAGCGTTTATCACAGACGCGTCGCGTCGCACCATTCGTTAAAGTTCCGTTAACAGGACTCAGTACATACCTGACGGGACTAACTATTCCTTCCTGACATTATCCGATATTATATAGGTTTTTATTCTTTTTGCTAGCAATTTTCTTGCACTCGCAGATATGTGCCAAGCGGCCTGTCGTCCAAACAGGGACTGCGGGCAATAAATATCAAGCCCGCCCGTACAATTTTCACGTCCCACGGGTGGGCCTATTCATCTTTTGATTCATTTCACTGTAAACAATTAATAAATTGAACAGCATTATTAGGTCATAAAATGTATAGACGATAACTGTATACAATCTTTGTATATGAATGGCCCTGGTAGACATAAATAGTATTTTGTTGGGTAGCAATTGAATGCTGTAGTAACCATTTGCGTGGTTGTAATAAGAATGCAATTAATTTCAATGGCAAAGGCTTGCAGTGAACAGTCTTGTAGACAGCAGCAATTATTTTCATTAGCAGGTATATCAGTGCATGATCCATCGCAAAAGAAAACTTGATTTTTTGTAGCATTCGCTTGCAGTGAACAAATTGCCAGGAGGCAGCACTGAACTGCTACAACAACTATTTACAGTGAATGGCCTTGTAGACAGCCGTAACAGATTACTGTAGCATTTATCTATAGTAAAGGAACTTGTGGAAGGCAGCAACCAATTACCACAGCATTCATTTGCAGTGAATGGCTTTACAGATGACAGCGCTGAATTCCAGTACAATTTATCTGCAGTAAATGGTCTCACAAATGGCAACATTTAATTTCAATAGAATTTATCTGGACTGAATGATCTCACAGATGGCATCATCCAATTTCAGTAGCATTTACTTGCAGTGAATGGTTACACAGATGGCAGCATTCAATTTCAGTAGCATTTACTTGCAGTGAATGGTTACACAGATGGCAGCATTCAATTTCAGTAGCATTTATTTGCAGTGAATGGTTACACAGATGGCAGCATTCAATTTCAGTAGCATTTATTTACAGTGAATAGTCTCACAGATGACAGCATTTTATTTTGGTGGCTTTTATTTGCAGTGAAAGGCTTTACAGATGACAGCATTTTATTTCAGTGGAATTTATCTGCAGTGAATGGCTTTACACATGGCAGCATTTAAGTTCAGTGGAATTTGTTTTCAGCGAATGGTCTCAAAACTGATAGCACTTAATTTCAGTAGCAATAATTTCGAACAAAGAATCTAACAGTCCATTGCTGTGGTGCAGTTGCAGGCAATGAATTTCAGTGCATGAGCCCTGCAAGAGCTGCAAGAGCAACAATAACCTTCTGTAGCATCTATTTCCAATAAAGTCTGCTGGAAAGTGGTAAATATTTATGATAGCAATTATGTGCAAGGACCAATAAGTAGTTCATTTTTTTGACACAGAAATATAATGTCACTGCATACATTTGATATACACAGAATGTCAATGAGGTAATATTAATAGTAGCATCTAACCTATCTATCATTACTAAGGAACACTCATACTATCAGTGATGCCGCCATCCAGGCTTTGCCAAGAAGAGTTGTATCAATATATCTGCTAATTATAGAAAATTCCATATTAGAATCATTATAGCTGGCATATCATATGTAGACGGGGATCATAACAATTGATTTCACAAAGGGTCAAAAGGTATTAAATAAACTATTGACTTGTAGATCTGATCCAGCTTGAGAAAGTGAATGGAGAATTGGGTGCAAACGGCAACAGTTTTGTAGCTCCAAACTCGATAATGAAATATGCTCATAGAAAACTGGTGTAAAATTCAAATGGTTTTGCCAATGGCTACATTAAACTGTTAGAAAATGTTTCCAGAAATTCCAATGCTTATCTATTCGCATCTTATTCCTTGAGCTCATTATCTTGAGCAATGATCTCAACTGAAGCGCCTATTTAGCGCCCACAGACCGCATTTTTACTTCACTTTCAACCCCACTTTTCCTGTTATAAACACATATTTAAAATGTATATACATGTTTTTGATACCTCAAAGCTTCATTGTAACAATTTTCAGTTTTATTGCCACTATGAACAGTGAGTGGGAGGCAGGAAACAATGAGCGGAGGGGGGGCATTCATGGGCGGGAAGGTGAGATCAATGGAAAACAGGTTGTGGTCAATGCATGAAACATTATTAAGCAATATTGAGCCAGTTGTGAACTGGTCGCCAAAAAGTCACCAACCTTCCTAAAGGAGCTACAAAACTGTCATCGTTTGCACCCAATTCTCCATTCACTTTCTCAAGCTGGATCAGATCTACAAGTCAATAGTTTATTTAATACCTTTTGACCCTTTGTGAAATCAATTGTTATGATCCCTGTCTACATATGATATGCCAGCTATAATGATTCTAATATGGAATTTTCTATAATTAGCAGATATATTGATACAACTCTTCTTGGCAAAGCCTGGATGGCGGCATCACTGATAGTATGAGTGTTCCTTAGTAATGATAGATAGGTTAGATGCTGCTATTAATATTA
>KN834824.1:27409-88616 GCA_000827265.1 Collybiopsis luxurians FD-317 M1 | reverse complement strand
CCCATCATCATCATCATCNGAAAAACACTTGTCCCAGGCTGCCAGAGCTAGCCTGAGGAACCCCCCCCCCCCCCCAACTCCTAGGTGATTTCAGGCAGCCTGGGAGAACTGAGGTTCCCTGGAAGCAACCTGAATTGACCTCAGTGTCCCTGTGGATCCCAGGCTCCTTTAGACTGCCTCAGGCTGCCTGAAATCACCTATGATTGGGGGGTGTCCTTAGGCTGGCTCTGGCTGCCTGGGACAAAAGTGTTTTTTCTGATGATCATCATTGCCAAAATGCATAACCCATAAAACTAATAAGTACATAGTCCTCAGAAGCACATAACAGAGTGAACAACTCATGTATTGATATGTATCTATAAAACTAATAAGTACATAGTTAATCAATACAAGCTTGACAACTTACCCTCAGAAGCACACAACAGAGTGTGAACAACTGAGGGAACTATACTAGTAATGGTACATATAAATAGAGTCCGCAGGTAATGACAAACCTTCACCCAAGCACCCACAAACCTAGGCTAAAGTAAAAGGAAAAATAAAAATGCCAACTGCAATCACAGATGTGCACAGCGGACAGAACAAGTAGTGTCCAGGTGGGTCTCACACCTCTACCCAAACAGCTACAAGTAAGCAAATGGGAACATAAGTAGATACTGCAAGAAAAGATGAGGTTGCCTGTGAACATCATGGTACAAAGGTAGAATGGTGTGAGATGACAAGGGAACAGAAATATAAGTATAGTTCAACTATGAAAATGTGTTCCATAAATTGATGTCCAATTGTACCTTGTTAATACCTAATTATAAATTCAATAGGTGTTCCTCAATTGCTTGTTTACACAGCAGAAGCACCTCCTTTTCAAGCTCTTCAGCTTCCTCCAGCTTACCACAGGCTCTGTAGATCAGAGCAAGGTCATCCATGGATTTTAAAGTTTCAGAATGGTGGTCCCCATTCACTTGTTTGAACAGCAGAAGAGTCTCCTCTTGAAGCCGTTTAGCTTTCTCAAGCTTGCCACAAGCCAAGTAAGTAGCAGCAAGGTTAGCCATGGAATTCAAAGTATGAGGATGGAGTTCCCCAATCACTTGTTTGCGCAGCAGAACCACCTCCTCAGAAAGCTTTTCGGCTTCCTCCAGTTTACCACAGGCCCAATATGTACCAGCAAGATTAGCCATGGATCTCAAAGTATCAGGATGGTGATCCCCAATCACCTGTTTCTGAAGCAGAAGGGCCTCCTTTTCAAGTTTTTCTGCTTCCTCCAGCTGACCAGAGGCATGGTAGGTCATAGCAAGGTTATTCATGTAAGTCACAGTATCACGATGGGGTTGCCTAATCACTTTTTTGTGCAGCAAAAGCACCTCTTTTCCAAGCCTTTCAGCTTCTTTCAGCTTACCACTGGCTTCGTAGATTACAGCAAGATCATTCATGGATTTTAAAGTTTCAGGATGGTGTTTCCCATTTACTTGTTTGAGCAGTGGAAGAACCTCTTCTTCAAGCTGTGTAGCTTCCTCCAACTTACCACGAGCTAAATAGGTAGCAGCAAGGCTAACCATGGAGCTCAAAGTACGAGGATGATGTTCCCCAATCACTTGTTTACATAGCAGAACAACCTCCTCAAAAAGCTTTTCAGCTCCCTCCAGTTTACCACGAGCTTGGTATGTACCAGCAAGGTTGGCCATAAATTTCAAAGTATCAAGATGGTGTTCCCCAATGACTTGTTTTTGTAGCAGAAGAACCTCCTCTTCAAGTTTTTCAGCTTCATCTGGCTTACCACAAGCATGATAGGTCATAGCAAGGTTATTCATGTAAATCAAAGTATCAGGATGGTGTTCCCCAATTACTTGTTTATGCAGGAGAACTACCTCCTTTCCAAGCTTTTCAGCTTCCTCCAGCTTACCACAAACCAAGTAGGTAACAGTAAGCTTAGCCATGGAATTTAAAGTATGAGAATGGTGTTCCCCAGTCACTTCTTTATGCAGCAGAACCACCTCCTCAGAAAGCTTTACAGCTTCCTCCAGCTTACCACAAGCCTGGTATGTACCAGCAAGGTTAGCCATAGATTTCAATGTATCAGGATGGTGTTCCCCAATCACTTGTTTTTGCAGTTGAAGAAGCCCCTCTTCAAGTTTTCCAGCTTCCTCCTGTTGACCACGAGCATGGTAGGTCATAGCAAGATTGTGCATGGAAGTTAAAGTCTTAGGATGGCCTTCCCCCATCACCTGTTTGTAAAGCAGAAGCACCTCCTTTCCAAGCTTTTCAGCTTCCTCCAGCTTACCACAAGCAAAGTAGGTATAAGCAAGGTTAGCCATGGAATTTAAAGTATGGGGATGGTGTTCCCCAATCACTTGTTTGCGTAGTAAAACCACCTCCACTCCAAGCTTTTCAGCTTCCTCCAGCTTTCCACGAGCCTTGTATGTACTAGCAAGGTTAACCATGGATCTCAAAGTATCAGGATGTTGTTCCCCAATCACTTGTTTCTGCAGCTGAAGCACCTCCTCTTCCAGCATTTCAGCTTCCTTCAGCTTACCACAGTTAAGGTAAACTGCAGCAAGATTATTCATGGAAGTCAAAGTATCAGGATGGTGTTCCCCAATGACTTGTTTTTGCAGCTGAAGCACCTCCTCTTGCAACTTTTCAGCTTCCTTCAGTCGACCACAAGCATGGTAAACTGTAGCAAGGCAATTCATGGAAGTCAAAGTATCTGGATGATGTTCCCCAATCACCTGTTTGCGCAGCTGAACCACCTCCTCTCCAGTCTTTTCAGCTTCCTTCAATTTACGACAATTATAATAAGTTTCAGCTAGGTCATTCATGGAAGTCAAAGTATCAGGATGGTGTTCACCGATGACTTGCTTGTGCAGCAGAAGCACCTCCTTTTGAAGCATTTCAGCTTCAGCCCAGTACCCAGAAGTTCCAAATACCATTGCCATGCATCTACGTGTATAAATGGTAGGGAGTTGTTTCCATTGGATATGTTGCACATGCTTTAATAATTGCCGTCGAAATGAATAATCTACCTCATTATCTCCCAACGGAGTTGCACGTCCTAGCAGCATTGCTACTCCCATCTCCACTTGTGCCTGCTGCAATGTGGTCTGATGTGCACACTGATGGATTATTGAGTGGAAGAGCAAGCTTCTTTCCCTTTCATTATATGTGACTAGGGAAAATTGACACAATTCATCAATGCTATCAAACACTAGGCTTTCCTCTGAAAACCAAGAGAGAAATCTCTCAATTTCTTTCTTCCCTGGACTGTGTACTTCAGTGCCCAGGAATTCTTCACCCTTGAAACTGATTGCACGCTTGAACATATCTACTGGAATAGCAGTAGGATGCAGGAAGCTGCAAATTTGCAAAAAGTACTTTGTGGCTGCACTGACCCTTTCAAAACTCAGCATAAAAGCACTCAAAACAGTCTCGGAGTAGGGGTCCAGTGATTGCATTCTATAATTAAGAAGCTTCTGCTTTTGCTTCTCAAATTGCAGTAGATAGTCACTCAGCCCACATGTAGGGTTTGCTTGAATGTAAGCTCCAGCTGTAGAGACAGCCAGAGCATGGCAGCCAAGAGCAGTAATGACTGCCTGTGCCTCATAGTCATCCTTGGAGGGCTCTACATGTGCATGTTTAAAAAGTAGTTCCAAGGCACTATTTCTGTCAAGGTCTCCAAGATCAATGTGATTTTGAGGAGAACTCAATTGCGCAGTTTCTCTGAGACGGCTTGTAACAATTATATTCCCATGGGTGCACATAGGAATATAGTTTTTCAGAAACACCTCCTTATTATCTGCATTATCAAAAATGCAAAGCCAGTTTCCCTGAGTTCTCGCCAGGAAATTTTTAACATCTTCCACCTCTTCACCCACACCTAAAGCATTTCCAAGCTGTTTGAAATCTTCTGCAAGTGTAGCATTAGAGCTGGCATCAAAGAACCAAACTTGCGAAAATCTGTCCATATCCGTGACTGTCATTTTGCTGACCTCTCTTTTCTTTAAATTGCTATTGCCTCACCTTGCAAGATTATCATCAATAAATCTGAGTACTAGTTGTGTTTTCCCTGCTCCACCAGCTGCTACAATCGTAGCAACACGCTGTTTTAACTGCAAGCATGATTTGACAGCTTTCCCCAATTCCTGCATTCCTTTTCCATCAGCTGAATTGGGAATCTCAAAAGCCTCTTCTGAACCTTTTTTGGCTATATCCTGTTTAGAGCCTGTGATCAAGATTGGCACATAGCACCATTCTGGAAGACAGTCTTCTAATGCCAAAGAAGGATTGGCATTTTCCAGAATCAAGATGGTATTTTTTACGAAATGCTGAGGGCCTTTGACTTTGTTTAAAAGGGCTTCCTCAAAAGCTGAGTCAGAACTTGCATCCATGTGGATGGCCGTACACCTATCTTCAATTAGCATTTTTAAATGGATTTAAATCAAAATTTACCATTTCATGTGGTTCTTAATAAACTTCTCAAGCTCTTTTTGGCTTGGGCTGTAAAGGGCAACGGCTGGGGGTGAGAATATTCTTGAAAGCCAGGAAAGTGCATCATCTCTTCCCACAAAGTATTGACTGGGGGAAGGACAAATGAGAACTTTCGATGCTCTCTCGATTGCTTCTCCTCCAGTGTTTAGAAAATCAGCATTATCCTTTTGTGTATTGATCTGGTTAAAGTTAAATTGTCCACCGTTGACAACAACATGTTGAGCACCAGAAAAGAATGCCCCCGAATAAAAGGAATTTGTGGGAACTGATGATTGTCCTGCAGGCAGTTGAGTAACTGAGATTCCTTTACCTTTATTTGGGCTCTGCTTGTCTTTCTTTTCTGAAGAGCTGAGTTGCAGCAATTTGCGCCAGCTAAATTCCCTCTTCGGTGCCATGATGGGCAAGATGGGGGTCGGAATGAAAGAAGTGCTTGGCCGTGCCTTTGGCGTGTTTTCTTCTCATGTTCAGGGCCCCCACTGTGTCAGACGTCGCATCAAGTGCCACAGGTACAGTGGACGCAGAAACATATGTCACTTCCAAAAATGGAAGAGCCGTTCCCACTTCCGCTACATAGTACTCCGACAGCTCGGCTTCAAATAGCGCAGCTTTGGCTTAAAGCCGAGGCCACGTCAAGCGGAGGGAGCCATCTGGTACAGCCGTTTGCATAAAGTTTTGCAGTTTCAATTTTTCGCATCATGTTTATTTTGTATTTGGTATTCTGATAAAATTTCTATATATTCCAAGAGCTGGACACAAAGCCGAAGAACAAACCGCTGATTTCGATGAGGATTGACTATCCTCGGACGGTGGTTCCGTACGATTTGATGGGCCTGGGTCCCGAAATATATAAAGCAAGCAAATACAAGCAAACAAGTGTTGAAAACTCGGAACTGCAAACCTTTATGCAAACAGCTGTAACGGCTGAGCCAGTGACAGCCGTTGACAGCTGACCGTACTCAAATAGGAACGGCGCCATGGCTGTACGGAATTGATCCCATGTTGAGGGACCGCAACCAAAGTTATTATTTGTTCCAATGTCCTTGTTATAGTATTATCAGGTACGCACTCAGCTGATCATTTGTGATGGCTGCTCAGACGCCTACTATCCCCAAGACCTTTGTTACGATGTTAAAATGTAATTTTCCTATTTTTTCTCACATACTTCTTCTGTATCATTCTCGAGGATTCGTCGATACTGCTAGAATGTTCTAACAGTTTCTTATGACTCAAATTGAGTCATATCGTCGGAATGTTCTAGCATACTTGTAGTATTTACCAGTAAGTATTAAAAGCATGTCAGTAAATAGAATGGACAAGTTCTTTCTGACCAAAACTCTATCATTGCGTGAACGCTCTCACATTCTGATTAACCTTCAGAATATTCCTTACATCTTATACATCGACTAGCTCTGTCATAAGAGGTAAGTATCACTGACACTTAGTATTGACTCGCTCTACTACAGTATCAGTTTCCAATTCCTGCTCCGCATCGACTTGCTCTGCGTTGTAGGAAATTCAAGATTATATTTGACATTGATACGGCTAAGTAAGTTCTATTTCTTTGACAGCTTATATTACAATTCTTGACGTAGTTAGAATTGTACCGAACTACAACAGTCCTGATTTCACAGCGCCAATGGGTCGCTATGTTCATCAATGTATATCAAGTTCTAAATACATGCTCTGAATACAATTCTGAGGTGTATCACTATATAAAGTCCCAACAAGATACCAGATTTCTATATTTAGTGTGATATATGGCTTGAGCCGTGGCGCGCTAAGTCATCAACAGTTTTGGATGTTCCCTGACGTGGGTTCTTCACGTGTTGAGTGCTGACTGGAGTCCCGTTGTGCTCAGACGCCGTGTCCCAGGCCACGAGTACAAAAAATCAATTGACCGACACTGCGAAAAGTCTTACAGTCAAAGACCAGAGTCTTATATAACAGATCAATATTTCGACAATACTGGTGCAGAATCTGAGTTTTAGCCAAAGGCTCCAGTAAACAAAGTGCTCCAAATATCTTGAAAGTCTCTCTAAATATTTTCAGAATTTTTAAAAAGTTGCTGATCTCAAACAATAAGGAAAATGTCGTATAACAGAGTGAACTCATTCACATCAAAAATCACCCCTCCTTCGGCATCTACCTGGCAGCTCAAGTACTCATTGTGGATAAAGCATGTAGTGCTAGAATAACTTATGCGATACCATTGAATATCTAACTGTTTTTGACAGCACGCAGCTTCCAGGTGGTATCTCGTATAAGAAGCTGATCTTTTACTGTACCACACTTTTGATTTATTAATTGGCTATTGCCGGCCGATATAATAATGTGATCCGTTCGAGCCGAAATTTTTCTACCAGCTGCTGCTAGCCGGTGCAAAGAAAAATAGTTACCAGCAAATTCCTGAAAATATCTTTTGAGCTTCCTGATCTCGGTTTCGAAGATTGCAACGCAAACAAAAAGTACCGCGTAGTTTCGTCGTGAAGATGGGTGGTCGAGCCATAGAAATACAGATCGAACGCCAAAGAGATTGATTGAGTGGCGCCGAGTAGGTATCTGACTTTGAGATGACTGATTGGCGATAAGATTAAGTGCCCACCGCGATCTACCGGTCAATGTACTTCCGATCTAGCAACGATGTAAGTGAATACACCATATGCTTCAGGGATTTAGAAACACCTGGCCGGGTAACCGGCGAATATGACTCTGAGTCTATACTCTAATTTGGATCTGCTTGGCCCGAAGTTACTTATTTCAGAAAATCTCTTATCAACGAGTTGATTGCTGATTTTCCGGAATGTCCAGGAGTCCTTGGGGGTATAAATATCCCTTCCCTGCAAGTGCAGGATGCTCCCGTCGCTGGTCGATCCAACCTTCAGTGTAACTCGTTTTTTGCTTGCTGGTCAACAAAGAAAACGAAAGTCAAACTCCTCTCCTCTGTATAACCCCGGCCTTTTTTAATCTCTAACTATCAATATGCGATTTCTTGTCTCTTCTTCGACGTTCCTTCTTTCACTAGCACTGAGCTCAAACGTAAACATCGGGGCCCATGCAGCGCCTTTTCTGGAGGCGGTAAGTGAACCTTTGATTAGCAATATCACTTTGGGACTCACTCCCATGCAGCGTACGATGTCGACAGGTGGGGATGCCTTGGCAAACAACCAGGGCTCTGGGAATGTAGCGGCAGCAATGACGGTCGGAAGAGCTGGAGCTAGCCAGTCTCAGCAGATAAGCCAGGCGACAAAAGAATTTTGGCATACCCAGTCGGACTTTTGGAAGGACGAGAAGAAGAACGAAAAGAAATTCCAGCTCGATCGTCCTCCTTGGCTACAACTGAGATTTGATAACCCCAAGATGCTTACTGCTGACGATAAGAAGGTGTTCTGTGAGTTTCTGGGCATCCTTTCTCTTGCATCGCACCTCGTATGGCACTCGTTCACACTGCTTTCCTTGTAGCTTCGGAGCTGAAAGGTCTCAAGCTCCAAAATGCGCCCCTGCAGAAGAGCGGTACACACAACCGAGGAATATGGCCCGTCGCAAAATACGCAGGGTACAAAGGTAGTCCCAACGACCTCATTGTCAAAGTCATGCCAAACTACACTGAGCTCTACGGCTTCACCCGTGAAAAAGCGGACGACATAAACTTTGGTGAAGTCAAGGCGCTCAAGGCGGTTGGCGACTTTGTTGCTGCCGGGACGATTCAGGATCCCGCAGTGGCTTCTGGGCAGAGCACCGTGAGTAAATTGAAAGATAAGTTGAAGAAGGTTCAGTCCTCTGGGGTTCCTGTTGTAATCATGAAGAAAAAAGAGGGTCAACTTTTCGACGATATCGCTGCCTATAAGAATGCTAAAGGGGAAGAGAAAATGAAGTTTGAGGAGAAAGCGACAGAGCTGGTGTGTGGTGAAATAGCGCGTATTGCTTTGGACAAGCATGTTTTCCATGGGTGAGTATTCCATCGAAAGGATATGGAATGACAGGGTGCTGATCGGCCATTGCAGCGGCCGCGCTCCTAACAATTATCTCTTCACCACGAAGGGAAATATGCCTTCATCAGTCAAGGTCGTTGGTTGGGGGATTGCTTTTTCTGTGGGCAAAGACGCTAAGATGCTTGATGTTGTAAGTTTAGTCCGTATGTCGGGTTTTGCGAGCGTTCCTGACCTTGTTTAGTACAAATACTGCTTGGACACACCCCAGTTCACGGAGTAGCAGTGCCGTTTGCTATTAGTCGCGCCTAGTTAGTCTCCAATCACTCTAGTGATGTATTTTTGTAGTAATCGTGCAGCTGCGAGCATGAGGAATTGACCAAATTATCACCTAGTAAGAGATACCTTCCAGGATCTTAGCAAGGACGTTGGACTACACGGAATTTCTAGGAAAAAAGATGGGCAGAGATTGCTCATGGCATTCGGCCGAACAAGAATCTGCCTGATTTTACCAACCGATCAAGTGTCGAAGACGGCAGAGTAAAGATATGATAATAGGTTCAGGATCACAAACTACAAATACAGTATATGCCAGCGGCTCAAGCTCTGGTTCACAGCAAGTTCACGACCCCCCGAAACCCTGTCCGGGACCCTCCTAAACGCCCTCCTCACCAATTCATCTTTGCCTCTTTCCTCCCCCCGCTCAAGCTTATACTTGCTTAGTCTAGGTAATACATGGCTCCGATTCCGAAGATGGCCCAGTCAGCGAGACCATGTGTTCAGTATGGAAGGCTCTGCTGTTGAAGAGAAGGTTATGGATGTGGTGGTGATGATAGGCAAGGAAAGGTGTGAGGGAGAGACAGAGAGACGGAGGGAGAGAGAGGGGGGGAAAAGAGATCAGTAACGATGAACAAAACACATTCGCAAAACCAAAGAACGCAGCCGCTCGAATTGCGCACATGTTAGTTGGGGGTGCTCGGCCATCCTACGATTCGTATCCTGCCGATTTTGGCAATAGTGGTAATGTTGCAAAGCTAGCTGCAAGAATAGCTCCCAGATTGTAGTAGTCATTAAGGACATGTGTCGAGGAGAGGCGCCGCGACTGCCGCTATGGCACCCAAGGTCCCGAGGTATCATTACACAAATATGGATAAACAACGGCATGGATTCCGAAGGGCCAAATGACTGTAAGCTACGGATCCGAAACAGCCATACTTTCACAGATCAATTCCCAGGCTGATTGAGAACTAACCGTCCACCAGCATGGCCTCTCAAGTCGAGCCGCTCCCAAAAGAAAGTCTTCTTGTAGAGAATGGAGGGGCACCCAACGGAAACCACCGCGACAAGATACCTTCCTCTCCATATATCCCTGACGGTGGATTTTGGGCATGGTCTACTTTGCTTGGAGCGTAAGTCACCGTGATTTAGTTGGTTTGGAAGTGGATCCACGTTTCAGCAGTTTTCTCGTACAGTTCGCTGGAGGGTGAGTTCTCGATCCTCAGGTCCTTATCCTCGATATAATGCTGGTTTTAGGTATATATATGCTTTTGGTGTCTTTCAAGGTGAACATTTTAGTGAACTAGTACTACACGAATAGAGTGCCCACAAGACCGCAGACTTTTTTGTCACGGACTACCTTTCCGACTTCTCCTCATCTGAAATCAGGTGGATTGCAAAGCTACGTTTGAATGCTATAAAAGGACTTTTTTAATGGATCTTACAGTTGGATCGGGAGCATTTGCACACTTCTTATCTTGTCTGGGGGTACAATTTCAGGGACACTGTTTGACAGGGGATATTTGTAAGTCGACTATTTCTACTGTTTTCAGTCTCTAACCAGATATTCCTGGAAGCTACCCATTGATGTACGGAGGATGCTTCCTCGGTACGTTCTGCCTGTTCATGCTGTCTCTAATAGCGCGCCAACATTATTACCAGGTATGTGCTTGCTGCGCTTCTCCTAGAATATCCAATTCAAAGCTTCGCAGGCCTTGCTATCTCTCGGCCTCGGGTTTGGAATTGCCACTGGAGCCATGTATGTTCCATCTATTGCAATCATTGCCCACCACTTTACAACAAAGCGTGCACTTGCTATGGGGATTGTGGTCGCTGGATCTCAACTCGGTGCGATCGCTTTTCCGATCATGTTAAACAATCTTATCCATGGAAGTGTGGGTTTTGCAAATGGCATACGCGCAAGTGCTGGTGTCTTCGGTGGATCATTTATTATCGGACTACTTCTTATGCGAACACGGTTACCCCCTAAGCCGAGAGGGAGCTTGTCTTTTCTTGGTGCCGTCAAGTTAATGTCAAGAGATTTTGCATATATGGTCGCTGTGTTAGGGTCCGTGGCTTTCGCTGACCTTTCCGCCATCCTGACTCGACTAACTCCGTAACCACAGTACTTTCTTCTTTGTACAGGGTGTTTTCTTCCCGGTTTTCTACCTGCAATTATTCTCCGACAAACTAGGTCTCAACCCTGTATTTGGTTTCTACTCGGTGAACTGGTCCTGAGTTGAAAACCACGGCGGAGCTGACGGTTTCTTCATAGATATCGATCCTTAGCTTCGCGTCTTTGGCCGGTCGAATAGTTGGTGGAGCCGCAGCGAACGCCGCCGGGGCGTTCAATGTGACAGTGTTCTGCACTCTTGCAGCAACTGGTGTTTTGTTCAGCCACTTAAGCCTAACGAATTATGCGGGCGTCACAATCTTTGCTATTCTGTTCGGGTTTTTCAGCGGAGCGTGTATGTGTTTGGTTCCTAACTTCTCCATTGATAGCTGAAGGTCCAACAGATGTCAGTCTCCTCGGTCCTTTATTCTCATCTATGGCCAGTGATGTGTCGGAAGTAGGGTGTGTTCAATTCTCGTTTCTAGACATTTGAGTAGTTTCTCAATGAAACCGACAGATTTCGAATCGGGATCGCCTACCTTTTCGCGGGTAAGAAAGTTAGTCCGAGAATAGAGCGTTCCCATACTGACCCAGACCGTATCCTCCACAGGGCTCGGCAGTTTAATTGGTGTGTCTCGAGCTCATCATATTACCAGCTTCATGGCCTGACGGTCATTAATCTACTAGGGACGCCGATCACCGGTGCCCTTTTGTCTCGTCAATTTATTTGGTGGAGGCCTATCGTATATAATAGTGTATGTCTTCAGGAATCTCACTTGGTCAACTGAGCTCACAAACTTGTCTAGGTTATGTGCGCCATCGGAACGGGTTGTTTTTTCGTATCTCGCATGATCGTCGCGAGGCGGAAAGGCACACAGAAATGCTGAAATGCTGACATCGCGACTGACCCCAAATACTCATCTGATCGTGGTGCATGGCGTCAGACTGTCCGCTTTGACTTATGTAGTTGCCTGTTATAGCTGTCTTTCGTGGGATTTCTTACTATTATATAAAGATACGAAACTTTTTGCGCTGTTATTACCTGACTACCATCTGCTTGTTTTTTGTCTTCTAGTGCTGTCTCGGTTTATATTTCCACTTACTATCTGACCTGTTGAATTACGAATTAACGAATAGACTCCATTGTTAACGCAACGAATTACGACCGACACCGACACAACGTACTAGTAAGTACGACGCAACGATTGAAGACCCTTGTCGACGTATGCAACATCGACTTGGGTTCATAAAACCAGTACGACTTTACCACTCGCTACCCGCGCTTAGCTCCGCGTGTAATCTTTCTCAATCGCGGATCGGAACGTAGCGTAAGACCTTGAAGAGTCCTACAATTATATCCGATGTAATTTAATTGTATTATATCGCATCCCCAGTATCAAGTAGGATAGTTCCAATAACACCTAACTACCATGCATTGTACTGTAAAGAACCAAAGTACAATTTGTCACATAAGTACACGATTCTGTATAAACATTCATTCGAGGGTTGCCCTTATACGGACAGACTCCAAACCTACAACATCTTTGTATGCTACAGCAAGTTTACGACCCCGCCGACACCGTGTCCGGGACCCTCTTAAATATCCTTCTCATCAAGCCATCTTTGCCCCTTTCCTCCACTCGTTCGAGCTTATACTTGCCCAGTCTAGGTAATACATGCCCCCATACAACCCAATACAAAGCTCCGATCCCGAAAACGACCCAGCCTGCGAGACCGTGTGTCCAATACGGGAGGCTCTGCTGTTGAAGGGAAAGATTGGAACATAATGGCGAGGATGAGCGAGAAAGTGAGGGGAAAAATCAAAGTCAGAAAGGAAAGACAGGAATCATCAGTAGGTAAACGTACGTAAGGCTCTGCACCCGCTGGCGGTCTTGTCAACGGAACGACAACTAAAAACACATTCGCGGAACCAAAGAACGCAGCCGCTGCCAACGCCCACCGGTTCACACTCGACCAGTCATCGTACGGTCGAAGAAGAGTCAGGTAAATGATTCCGAATGAAATGACCGCATTGATAATAGATAATGGATACGTAATCTGCGAGTAAATTTGGTTCAATAAATCGGAAAGTTAAGCGAAACTAGTACGCACCACATTAAGAACAAAGTTGTATGCATCCCCCGGCGGTAGGGCGAATATGACGATAAGACATACCGCCCAATCTAACAAGAAAAGTAGCATTAGGCTATTTCATCATATCAAAAGTCAAAATCGTGGACATACGAAGTCCCAATCCGGCGAACGGCGCATTGAAAGGCTTATTCGATGCCCAGAACTTGCTAAATGGAAGGACCCCCTCCCTTCCCAATTCTTGATTGACTCGGCCTTGAGAGAATATCTGAACAACGACCAGAAGACGTCAGCGACCCAGCATTCCAAAATGGAGCAAAGGCAAAAATAAAAACCAACTCACCACCGACAACACATTCCCCAACGCCGAAAGTGCTACAAACACATCCAACATCCTCTCCGTCTTGCTTCCAAACACATTTTTAAACAGCAACGCAGCAACAAGTCTTCCTGAACCAGTTATCTCTGCTTTCGACGCCGCGGCAAAGTACGAAATATTGGCTAGGATATAGAGGATTGTGACGACGAGGATGGCGAGCGGTCCCGCAATACGAATAGTACGTTTGGGATTTTTGACTTCTGATAGGGCGTAGTTGATATTGCTGAAGCCCATGTAGGACCAGATCACCTAATTGCATGTACTGAATCAGGTTACTGGAGAAACGATGGGCTTTCGGGAGACGAACGTTATACAAACTCAGGCAGATGGACGAAACACTACAACACGCGTCCTATCAATCTGAAAAGGGAGAAAAACTTATCCACACACCTCGCTGTCGTACCTTCAAAAGCATGCTCAAAGTTCCCCGGCTTCCGCCCCGTACCATTATCCACATGTCCACCCAAAGCCAGAAATCCAGCAACGACAACGAGAACCAACACCACAAACTTGAATACGCCCAAGCCATTTTGCAAGTATAGGCCCCATTTGAGCGAGGTTCCGTGAAGAAGAAATGCAAATGTAACGCAGAAGAAACCGACAAAACGAAGTGTCCATCGACCCGGTTCAATGTTGGCAGCTTCGAGGATATATTCTCCAAATACGAGCGAGTTTCCGGAAGCCCAGGCTGAAGGAAAAGGTCAACGTTACATAACCAAAATAACCGCATCTGAGGCCCAGACGTACCTAAGAACACTCCGTCTGCAGCGTACATGCATGTAATAAGAAATTTAGGTTTACGGAAAAGGTATTCGAGGTAGTTCTTTTCGCCCCCGTTTCTAGGTAGAGCCTACATTCCATGCATGGAAATAAGCGACTAGAAAGGGCAAATGTCACGCAGACCAACCAGCCCCCAAACGATATAAACCCACAATCCTGCAGAAGCTACGATAGCCCCGATGAGCCACATGAATCTTTGTAGAGCTCTCATGTCAACATCACGAAAGAATTGGCCTCGAAGCGACGTACAACGCGAGACCGACACTTCCGCTAAGACTGAGAATCGTACTAGGTGTAGCGAATATCCTTTGTCGGAGCATGACCAGCGTTAGAAAGCGAGTTGCTCAAGATCATCAAACACGTACCCGGTACCCATAATCCGATTGAAAATGATGAACACGGCAGAAACGACACCGATTCGGCGACGACTATCGTCTTTGGATTTACCATCTACATCATTTGTATCCGATGCAATCCCAGTGATCCCAGAATGTACAGAGTCGGAATCGCGCGATGATCCAGGACGACGAAAGGTACCATAAGTGGCCATGGAAAAGTTGGAGCTCAGATGGAGCCTGGTATCTATGAGGAAAAGTTGAAGGAGGGATGAAAAGCGCAAGTTCCTGGGTGCATCACTGCATGGGAATGGCGCAAGATAGGTGCAAAGATAGACATACCCGGTACCGTGACAACCTTTGTAACAACTTTGCCACGGTTTAAGCTCTTTACTTAAATTTCGGCCAAACTTGCCGGCAGCGGTACGGCACTCATTTTCGGCGTGGTAAACCAGCGGGTTCACAAGTTCGGCAGGTTCGGGGCCTCACTGAACCTTGAAACCCGAACCTTGAACACCTCAAGGTTCAGTTCTCGGAAAAAGAGAACTTAGACCTGAATGGTTTGAACTTCGGAATAGATTGAATTTTGTAAGCCCTATTTGGAAGTAGTATAAAAATCACCTATCAAGTAATTGGCAACTGCATTGTTCGCAGGGTAATGAACAGGAGAATCTATCGATCTGTTCCGAAGATCAACTCAAAAGATTCACTTGTTAATGATTTATGGTTTGCTCTACGTAGGTGCCATAAAAATAAGATATCTGTAATTATGTATTTTCAACTTCAATTTCGAAATTACTGAGTACACAGCAGAAGTGGTGAGAACTAGGACCCACGGTTATATTTATCTAGCTGCTAATAGTTCTTTCCATTCTTTCTATGCTGTGGATTGAGCGTGATTGAATCAGATTGATAGAAGATCAATTTTCTGCCTGCCCACTTGGCCCAGATTTGACCCAGATTAAATATATACTTATTAACGACACGGACTTGCATCAGCAGTCATAGAAACCATTTACACGATGGGTGGGGTTTCTCTTCCGATTGTGCAACGCTTTCCCATAATTGTGATTATTTAAAAAGGGTTTGACTGGCTTGCACCCGTTAAAATTTGGAAGTCAATCGGATAATCCAACGAGCAGAGTCAGGCTGCTAGCCACAAGCTGTCATGGGAGTCTGCCACAAGTCAGTTGCTACGCTGGCCTACAATCAGCTGATTTATGCGACCGACAAGCCCGTTAAGCTGACAACCAATTCATACTTTCTCATGATGGTTACCCAGCATGCTAACCTTACTTATCTTTGCTTTTTGAGACAATTTTATATGAAAATCTTGATTGGAAGGGTCGGATTACGGGAAGCATTTTCAACTTCGATCTATTGGAGGGTGAGACAAAGGGCTTCTGTGCCAATGGCGTACAAAAATAGTAAGCCCTGGGTGGTGAGCTGGGTCATAATTAGCCAACGTGATCAGTCAGAACTGATGCAATAATGTGATGGATACCATTGGTTCAAAAGCATGATGGACATTGTTCTCTGCTGTTTGCTGTACAGCAGTGAACGACACAGCTTGATGGAACCTTGATACCTGCTGATATTGTTATCCATGTGAATTTACAATATACATATATATACCTACATGTAGCATGCAACAGCCTTAAAGACATCTTCTCATCCCCCGCCTCACATTTTATGGCTCAGTATACATCAGACCAACCGAGGGCTTCTGGAAGCACTCACATAAATGGCTCATTCTTCGCTGGCGCACAGGGGTTTCAAATAATTAATGGACATTTTGTTGAAAATCAAAATATCATAGTCTACCCCAACAGCCATTATCCAAATGTTGGGGGCAGAGGCATGCAGAGTTCTTCCGAAATCCTGATTTGTCCAGCCCCAAGCCAATACTTTGTTGGACGGGAGGAAATACTTGCCCACCTTGCAAAAGTATTTTCTCCTCCAATTGTAACCCTTGTCAGCACACAACGGAAGTACTTGCATGATTTTGTAAGACATCACATTCAACGGTAAGTTGAGATTAGATTAATGACATTAATATGGACTGATTGCATTTTGCACTTAGGTGCCCCAAAATCATTCTGGATGCAAGTTCTCACGAGACCCTGTCTCAGGATTTTGAAGTTAAATGCAGAGATCATCAATCCATCTCTCTCGATGCGATTGTGGTCCTTGAAAATGCTGATCCTTCACTTCCATTAGAAGAATATATTCCAGATTGGTTGTGTGCACCAGTTCTCGTAACAAGCACTGACAAAGATATCTACAATAAAACTTCAAAAGATGTCTTTGAGCTCCCTGATTCAATAAATCAGAAAGTGGTAAATGAACTCTTGAAAGCCATGAAGCCAAAGTTCCAGTTGAGGCAGCAAATTGTCCCTCTTGTGGCTTCAGGTGGAACCGGAAAAACACAGATTGTCCTCAAGTTTGTATCAGATAATTCTGAGAGGTGAGAGATAAGTCTGATCTAAATATGACTCAGAATGATGAAATATTCAACCAGGTTTTCCAATATCTGGTTCTTTGATGCCAGTTCTGAAATCTCCCTTGAGACAAATTTCAAAGAACTTGGAAGGGCCGTCGGTGCAGAGGATAAAGTTGAAGATGTGAAGACTTTCCTGGCACGAAGCAAAAAAAACTGGCTCTGTATTTTTGACGGTGCTGATGATGATGAAATTCTTTTGAAAAACTATATCCCTGTCTGCAAGCATGGTAACATCATCATCACTAGCCGTCTCAAGGAAACAAGGCAACTAAAATCTCTGGATGGTCGCATAGACCTTGAAGACCTTGACAAGAATAGTGCCATCAAATTACTTCTTGATCATGCACATGAAGAGAATTCAGTTGAAAACTGGGATCTAGCACATGCAATTGTTGATGCTCTTGGCTGTCAAGCTCTTGCAGTTTCCACAGCTGGGGCATATATTCAAGCAAACCAAACATGTGGTCTTAGTGACTATCTGCAAAGATTTGAGAAGCAAAGGAAAAAGCTTCTTGATTATAGAATGAAGTCACTAGATACTTATCAAAGGACAGTATTTAGCGCTTTTATGTTGAGCTTTGAAAAGCTCAATAAATCTACCGAGTATTTACTGCAAATTTGCAGCTTTCTGCATCCCACTGCCATTCCTTTAGATATATTTACACATGCAGCTTCCTTCGGTGGTAGTGATCTCTTGGATCATGAAAAAAATACCCGAGGTAAAGCAGAAATGGACAAATTTTTGTTGCTGTTTGCAGAGGAAAACTCGTTGCAGCACAGCATTGATGAATTGGGTAAATTGTCCCTTGCAACGTACAATTACAGAGGGAAATATTTTTCAATCCACTCTGTAATTCATGGTTGTGCCTCTGAAACAACCTTGAATCATAATTTAGGCTCGGGTGCAGCATTGCTACTGGGACGCGCAACGCCTTTAGGACGGACACAAAAAGACTATTCATTCCGAAGGCAGCTCCTAATGCATGCAAATTATATCCAATGGGAAAATCTCCCGTCAATTTATACACGAATGTGCATGGCAAGAGTATTCTCAGACTGGGGTCAGTGGGACTCAGCTGAAAAGCTCAATCAACAGACACTTATGCTGTGCAAAGAGTTATTCACAGAAGAGCATTCTAATACATTGGCTTGCAAGTCTGTCCTTGCCTCAACTTACCTGGCGAGTGGAAAACTGCAGAAAGCTCAGACGCTATATGAAGAGGTGTTTTTGCGGTACAAAGAAGTCATGGGAAATCAGCATCCTGATACATTAAAGTCAATGGCCAACCTTGCCTTAACTTATAGATGTTGTGGAAAGCTGGAAGAAGCTGAGAAATTAAATAGTGAGGTCCTTTTGTTGCAGAAAGAGCTTATTGGGGAACAGCATCCTGCAACATTGACTTCTATGGCCAATCTTGCTCTGGTTTATTGGCAGTGTGGAAAGTTGGACAAAGCTGAAAAGCTTGAAGAAGAGGTAGTCACATACCGCAAAAAAGTAGTTGGGGAACGAGACCCTAGTACATTAAGCTCCATGGCTAACCTCGCTGCAACTTATGGACAGCGTGGAAAGCTGGATAGATCTGAGAAGTTAAATGAGGAGGTGCTTTTTCTATGCAAAGAAATAATGGGGGAGCAGCATCCTGGTACATTAGCTTCTATGGCTAACCTTTCTGCGACTTACTGGCAGCGTGGAAAGCTAGAGGAAGCCGAAAAGCTAATGGAAGAAGTGGTTGTGCTCCGTAAACAGATCATTGGAGAGCAGCATCCTGATACATTAACTTCAATGAGCAACCTTGCTGCCACTTACTGGCAGTGTAGCAAGCTGGAGGAAGCTGAGAAATTGAATGAGGAGGTACTTTCCCTACGCAAACAAGTGGTTGGGGAAATGCATCCTGATACATTAACTTCTATGGCTAACCTTGCTGCTACTTACAGGCGACATGGGAAGCTGGATGAAGCTGAGAAGCTGGGAAGAGAGGCACTTATACTGAGCAAACAAGTAATTGGGGAACATCACCATGATACTTTAACTTACATGGCCAATCTTGCTCTTACTTACAGACAATGTGGGAAGCTAGAAGATGCTGAGCAGCTTAGTGAGGAACTACTTCTGCTCTATAAAATAGTAGATGAGGAGCAGAATCCCAATACATTGGCAGTCATGGCCCAACTAGCTACCATCTACTGGGAGCAGGGAAAGTTGGAGAAAGCTGAGAAACTTACAGAGGAAGAGATTTTGCTGAAGAAAAAACTCATTGGGGAACAAAATCCTGACACATTGAATGCTATGTCTCACCTTGCTGCTATCTATTGGAAGCAAGGGAAACTGGAGGAAGCTCAGAAGCAAAATGAGGAGTTAGTTTTACTATACAAAAATGGAGTTGGGAAACAACATCCTGATACCTTGAATTGTATGGCTAACCTTGCTTTGACTTATGGCCAGCAGGGCAAGCTTGATGATGCTGAGAAGCTTATTGAAGATTTACTTTTGATTCTTCCAAAAGCCACTGGGGAGCAGTATCGTGGTACCTTGGCTGTAATGGCTAAACTTGCTACCATTTACTGGGAGAATGGAAGCTTAGAGAGAGCTGAAAAGCTGAATGAGAGCATGTTTTTACTACATAAAATGGTACTTGGGGAAGAGCATCTTGATACATTAAATTCCATGGCCATCCTTGCTTCAACCTATGTGCACCGCAGAAAGCTGGAGGAAGCTGAAAAGCTAATGGAAAAGGTATTTTGGCTGCGCAAGAATATAATTGGGGAGCAACATCCTGATACACTAGCCTCCATGGGAAATCTTGCTGCCACCTACTGGCAGCATGGAAAGTTGGTGGAAGCTGAGAAGCTGACAAAAGAAGTGGTTTTACTTCGCAAGAAAGTAATAGGAGAACAGCATCCAAGTACATTGACGTCTATGGTTAATCTTGCTGGCATGCATAGACAGCGTGGGAACTTAGAGGATGCTGAGAAGCTAATGGAGGATGTGGTACTATTGCGCAAACAAGTGATTGGGAAACAGCATCCAATTACATTAACCACCATGGCGAACCTCGCTGCCCTGTACAGGCAGTCTGGAAAGCTAGAGGGAGCTGAGAAGCTAATGGAGGAGGTGGCTTTGCTTCGCAAACAAGTAAGTGAAGAACAGCACCCTAATATTTGACTTCAATGGTTCCCAGGACTGCAGTAACTTCTTTTCCTTTCCTTCTACTTTTGCCTGGGTTTGTGGGTGCTTGGGTGAAAGTTAAACATTACCTATGGACATTATATATGCACATACTGAAGTCTGTTTGTATGCCTTGGCAGCTAGCTGCAGTAAGTAACTTATTTCTTTTCTTTAATGTTTATCTGGGTTTGTGGATGCTTAGGTGATAGTTCAACATTACTTATGGATAGTATATATACATACTCAAGTCAGCGTTTTTATCCTTCAGTTAACTTCCTTTTTTTTTTTTACTTAGCACAAACTATCTAGGATATTTATTATTCACACATCATCATTGATGGTCAGTGTATATTGATAGTCTGCCTACAAGAGACTAGCATTTGTCAGCAGTCTCAACATCTAAATCTCCTTTCAAAGAGATGCCTTTGCATTGATTCAATATCTAGTACAGAAGTTTCTAAGAGATCGACCGGTGACTCATGAGTCTCTGTCTGCAGAACATGTTGTAAGGTAGATTACTGTAAAATATGACCATGACTTCATGGGGTATTATGCATTACACCATGAACTTAAAAATTTGTAGCTCAGGGGGTGGCATTATGCATTACAATATATAAAATCATTAGTCTGGAATGAAATGAAGGAGTCGCCTTGCAGCAAACTTGTCCATTTTCCCACAGTTCCCATGTTCTCTTTATATCAATGTTTTTCCCCCATATGTGGAGTTGTCACTCATTCTGTGACATTTGTTATGCTTGACCTTCTGGACCACCATGTTCTACTTGCTTCCATGTCTATCTGCCTTTTTCTCTCAGTATTTGTGGCAAAGTGGTTATAGCAGGGTAAGGGAGCTATGTGCTCTTTGCAGGTAAGTGTCTTGTATCCATTTGTTTAATTCTTCTTTCTTCCTCTTCATTGTATAGGTTATTCGAGTAACCAATCTTTAGAATTCACTTTGTATTCACCCCACAATAAATGTTTTCTACCATAAACTCAGATTATTATCTGCCTCATACCCTCTCATGCCCCATCAACAGTTGCATTGCATTAGAGATGCATCAACCATTGTGCACAAATCTTTTCATTTTGCTTCCTAAGCATCTTCCATGCCAAAGTCCTCACAGATTAAGGTTCTGTCAGTGGACAAGTTCTCACACCTAATCCAGTATCGGTATCCGCCACACACATGGGATCCGCCCCAGACAAAGGAGGTACATAATCTGCATCATGACATAAGCAGTCCATAACAGGCAAGAATGATCGATCGGATGCTTTGACCGGGCTACTAAATCAAAAAACGGCCAGGTCCAAAACCCACTACCTAAAGGTAGTGGGAACAAGCATTGCAGGTCCACATCTTTGTAAAGAAATGGATCCCAACACAGTCCATATGGTACTGTAGTCAATAGAATCAAGTTTGAGTGTGACACCTGTAATATTGACTGATTCCTGCTGTTCCAACATTGATTATCTTTCGGCAGTTTGGGTAGGTAAAGTGGCCATTTTCAAGTACAATGTTGTCGGGATTCTGCATATTTTGCTTGTGTGAATTTTACTGGCTCAAGTACATTCAAAAGAAATCATACAGACATCTTTGTTGGACATTGAAGAAAGAAGTAAAAAAAAATCCAATTATATCTAGCTACATTCGAACTACATTTTTAGACATACAAACTGGCTTCTTTGTGAGCGACATCACTAGTCATATCTAGTGATCGGCTCTTCGGGTCCAATGGGTCCATTTTCGGCATGGCAATGGCAAGGGTGGAATTTTTTTTCCCACCTGACTAACTAACCTAGCGCCGTACGGGCACTTAAATTCTTGAGCCCCCTTGGGTATGTGGTTCTGAAGTTCTGTATGCATTGTTTTGTGCCTTGGAAGCTGCAGTACAATCAGTATGGGTGGTGGACCTGGGGAATTATTAGATGACATGTCTGTCATGACTTGGTGGGCAGTACTATGGCTGTTAAGGATAGTTTCATTTAGATCAAAACACTAATAACTCCTCAGTCTGTTTGAAGATGATATATCTGAGTAGACAGTTGGATTTGCAGAGCTTAAAAACCCTTGCTTCAAACTTCTGAAATCTTTTTCAATTTTACTGAGCTCGTCAGGCAATGTCCAAGAGAGGATAGAGATAATTCACTTGTTGGTCACACCATTGTCATGGAGAAGGAGCAAGTCAGTACCACTGCTCAGATGGCATGCTGGATAACACCTCCCTACAGTATGAGTTCATGCTCATTCAATGAAACCTGAGAAAGCAATTATTGAATTTTCCTTGCAGCCATAGCCAAAGTCAGTGTTTATAGGGAAATCCTGCTCTCACTTGCTCTATCCTTCCTTCAATGGTGCTGAGATTTTACATAGTTCTCAAGATTTAAACTGGGTCTAGTCATTGCCACTTGCAGTGAGTTGCATTTGTGGTTTAGTCAAGTCTCAAAACCTTTGAGGCTGGGCAATGATAGTGCTGAAGATTTTACATGGTTCTCAAGATTTAAACTGGGTCTAGTCATTGCCACTTGCAGTGAGTTGTATTTGTGGTTTAGTCAAGTCTCAAAGCCTTCGGCTGGGCAATGACAGCGCTTATATGCATGCCGAGTGAACAGCATCTCCTTATCCAAGCTTGATGTCACTCATGACCTGACTCAGAGTCAGACAAATTTGCAGAGAAGGAAGGCCGGTACTTAACAGCACAGCCAGGCATACTCTTACCTTTTCAGCAGCTGCAGGTTCAGCAAGTTCGGGGCCCCACTGAACCTTGAACTGCACCGTAACTATCAAGGTTCGGTTTTAGATTCGCAGACCGAACCGCGGCAATGCCACAGTAACTTCTTTTCTTTTTATTTGGCACAAATCTGTCTAGTATATTCACACATCATCATCGATGGTCGGTGTATATTGACAGAGAGTAGCATTGGTCGGCAGCCTCAACATTTAAATCTGCTTTCAAAGAGATTCCTTTGCATTAATCCAATATCTTACAAAGGAGCTTCTAAGAGATGGACCAGTGAATACGTGCTCTACACATTGCAAGCCTTTGTCTACAGAACATGTGGATTAGACAAGTAATGAAATGGGCACTTACAATTGTGTAAGTACTCCATCAACCGAGCCGAAAGACTATGATACTCGAGTCGGCAAGTACAGGTACAATCACTCTATAAGGCGCAGTGGATGAGGCTAATACTTCATCAAAACAAGGAACTCTTCCGGGTCCTCCAAGTCCGGAATCGAGAGCCCCCATGAGCAAAGTATTAACAAGGCTCAGAAGGCCGAAGACCGATCGAGATGTCCCACGCCTTTCACGATCCTCAGTTTGACGAAGGGCATCGCACCGACGACTGTTGTGACTCAAATGCTCTCGGATAGGATAGCACACTACTATCTGTATGTTATTGGTCCCCTATTTTAATTTGTTCTTTGTATTGAAGCTTTCGTTGGTCGAGGATTGAAGCATGCGAGGAAGAGGAGCATCGATGCATTAGCGAGATTAATCTGGTAACGGCTTCAAAACTTTTATTATATTTTACAATGCGATTACCAAACAATTACCCGAAACTGCGCTGCGCCTTGCCTGAGTAGGGGTGTAATTATAATCATTCACCATTGTTCAACGACACACACGAAATGTATATAAGTTTGAAATCCCGATTTACAGCGCCTTTCCATCTACTGATCTCTTCCTCAGCAAATCCCTTCCTCAGAAAATTTGTCGGGATAACCTATGACCTCTTCTATGCGTCGCCATTTTGTTCGGTGGTTTGCGGGGATAGCTCAATGTAAGCAGGTTTTCAAGGTCGTTCATGTTTACTTAGTTTAACAATCGTTCCATAGCAAAAATCAACCGCAGCGCTGCGACTGAAACCTCTCCCCGCGACGACGACGACGACGGTAGCATGACTTTGCAACCAGGCCCCCCAGCTGCACGTGTACAGATTTTTTTTCAAAATTGAGTGGTAGTAATTACTCAAAAACTCTTCTCGTTTAGTTGCTTGAACTACCCATTTCTCCAGTCAACAAATGTGTTTACTTCGAGCCGGCCTTTTTTAACTTCAGCTGTGTCATTCATCGACCACCGGGGTTTGGGAAAACCAGGTTTCTTGAACAACTGTCTGCTTTCTGTGATATACACTCCGACGCGGATTTTGATGAGACCCATTTTCCTGACATACAGTCTCAGTACAAGCGTCATCTTGTGCTGTCCTTTGACCTCAGTAAATTTGACGTGCTTCCTGCGAGCAGAGATTTTACCGAGGAAGACTTTTACTCGAGGTTTGAAGAATTCGTTACCAGGACCTTCCGTGACTGGGCAATGAAATACCATACCGAGCTGGATCCCGTTTTTGATGTTAACGAGATGGACCTTCTCGAAATGTGTGCTCTCCTTCCGGTGAGTCTCCCTCTAGTATAGTTTTTTTTTCCTATTCTCATTCACAATCTAGTATCGATGTCGTTACACTACCATCATACTGATCGACGCTTATGACACCCCGTTGATGCGCGCTCCCCCCGAACATGTAGCTCATGTGGAGGCAACAATTGGAGATGTCCTTGGTATGCACGTGCTGGTGGCCTTTGGCTATGATAAATATCCAGTTCTAGGCTGTATCCTTGCTATGGGGGTTGGACATTATCGTGGCCTTGAAACAATAGCACGTTTCCGTGGCCTTGAAGACTACTCAAATCATGTGGAATTTGCTAGTGCTATCGGATTCACTGAAGGGGAGATCAGAGGCTTAATCGAGCGCGCAGATGTGGCATCAACAAAGCGAGACAGCTTGCTGCGAGATATCATGGATAATTGTCATGGTGAGTGCTTTGCGGAAGGTGGAGAGAAAGTTTATAGTAGTTATGAGGTCATTGAGAAGGTCGCCCATTGCTCTATATCCTCGTCTTCATGTACTTCGTAATGATCAGAGTCCGTACGCGAGCTAGGCACACGTGAAATACATCTGAAATCTCACTCGATATCCATGGATGTGTCGCTATTCAGTCTGGAAGAGAGAAAGAAGAGCTCATACTCCCCGTCCCACTGCATATTTGTTTCTCGAACATGAAGACGCCGTAAGAAGCTCAGTAAGTGCGCCGGGTGCTTATTAGAATGCCTGACTCAGAGCCGTCCACGATTCTCCCGGTCCGGCCCATTTCTCCATTCTACAAGTCTCGTTACAAAGTACATCTGTCCTTTTACTTCTATCTTCGCAAAGCGATAACGGCGATGTAGCGTGGCACGGATTCCTCGCAACAACCCCACCCCTTCATCTTCGTCGATCATCCTTCGCTCACCTTGATTCCCCTTCCACGGACCTCATAGCTAACGGCCCCCTAATACCAAGCATGCCGCTGGAGACAGATCGGGAGGTGGAATTTGAGTCGGACACCTCTCAGTCTCGCTATTGGTCCTCCTCTTCTTCGCCGTCATCTCTTGGTCATCTCCGTCGGGAAAGAGCGTGCCTCCATCTCCAACTACTGCGACAAACCACCCCCTGGCACCTTAAGATTCCCGGATTTTTTAAATTTGGAGGTAACTTGTCGAATTCGAGCTTAAACCCTAACGATCATTCAACGACAAAGTCGATTGCAGTCGCCTCTTGTGGGCAACGACAGTCAGAGCACAACAATTAGTACTATATCCGCGTTTGCATATATATTAGGGAGACTTTTGTATCACGTCATCCTCCAGCACTTCTCTCACTAGCATAATCGTCGGTCTCTATCCGACCCAGCCCTCTCCGCTAAACTCCCTGAAATCCCACATTTTCCAAACCCAAGTCCAGCTCAACTCCTTCCGCCAAGCGCTCCTGACCGGAAAAAAACTTGTTCGGAAAAAGGAAGAGCAGAGGGTTGCGCAGGTAATTGCGAATTGCGGAGAAAGAGGCTTTGGAAGCCGAGCCAGGGAGTTTGGGTCAGACGTTGTTTGAGAGACGAATAATATGGTTGTGAGTGAGAGAAGGATCAGGAGAAGTTTAGGAGGGGGAAGGAAGAGTTATGGCAGGAGATTAGGGAAGCGGTGGAGCAGAGGGAGGTGTTGAAGGGTGCGTGGAGGGTCAGGATGATGATGACGCGGGAGGAAAGGAGAGGACGGTGATGAATCCGAGGAATTTAGATATGCCGGTAGCTGAAAATGATGACGACGAAGTATCTGAGGGCAGCGCACCGCAGACACAGCCCTTTATGGAACTACGCCTGTTATTACCGGCCAGTTCATGCAAGATATGTGACGGACCCACAACTGTTAATAAGGCAGTTCCCTGGAAAGTTTGATCAAAAATATTTTCATAGATTGAAGCAAAACCTTTATAATGTGGCGGGAGCAATATAACAAAAATGCTCTGGAAAATTTGATGATTGATTAAAAATACTGTATACTAATGGACTCAAGTAGTATTTTTATAATGTGGCAGGAGCAATATAACAGAAAGGACTTTTGGATTCAAAAAAAGGAACCCCTTGGCACAGCCTTATACTATGCAGCTCAGAATGGATTAACAAAAAGAGTGGAAGGAATTTTACTAGCAAAGGAAGGATGACAAAAATAAAATAAAATAAAAAAAAAACAAAAAACAAATATTGACATTGGATGTACATACCATCATATATTAACTTGGAATGTGGAAGTCTTAAAGGGCAAAGGTAGACACTTGAAGGTCAAATATGGATGACAGCAATGAAGCAGTTGTAAAGTTGCAGCTTGAATATAGTGTAGATGTGAATGCTCAAGGATGTCAATTTGGGAATGCACTCTAGGCAGCCGTAAAGAGAGCCAGCTGCAGACAGTGGTAGTGAACCAGTTATCAGGTTACTACTTGAAAATGGCGCAGATGTGAATGTCCAGGATGATTACAATGGGAATGTACTCCAGGCAGCTGCGAGGCAATCAGGCAGTTGTGAAGTTGCTTCTTGAAAATAGTGCAGATGTGAATGCTCAGGGTGGTGAATATGGGAATGTAGTCCAGGCAGCTGCAGAGAGGCAATGAAAGACTTGTAAAGTTCCTACTTAAAAGTGGTGCAGACATAAATGCTCAGGGCCATGTATGGGTTTGGAGCTAGGTCTGGGTTAGGTCAGGAGTTTAGGACCTGAACCCAAGCCAAGCCACACAATAAGTTTAAGAACTCAAAAGCATCTAAGATCCTTCTGGGCATAAATCCTCATATAAACTGCATCCTTACTATTTGTTCTTTATCTTCTTCATTAGATAAAGCCAAACCGAATGACATGTGTTACAAAAAAAAAAAACAAACAAAAAGGAAGAGTAGGAGAGTACAGGGTAAGTGAAATTAGAATAAGAAATTCATCAACGTAAAAAAAAATCGAAGTGGCCAGACGAAGACCGAACATGATAAACACAACCGAAATCGAGAACGGGGCCAAATAAACGGCATCAGTATTGAGCAATAACTCGTTAGGGCCATACCGAGAACACTATTACAATTACAAATACAGTACGGGACTACAAATGATGATAATGACTGTCCATATATCATGTCCGAAAACGCCATTAATGGGTTCTACATCTTCTTATTAAGCTCATGCGGGTCCGTATTTCAGAATCATAAAGCAACGAAAGCACCGACGAAAGCACCTCCCACTAATGTAACCACGCTCGCAACCACAGGGGCAAATCCAGTCGAGTGAGCACTTAAAGCACCATTATTCGATCCAACACTCGACGTAGTAGAAGCAACAGCGCTGGTCACAATCGTGAACTCTTTGCCTGCGAATGAAGTTACAGCTGTCGCGGCACTTTTAGCTCCGCTTTCAGCTAGCGTGATTGCATTTCCGCCTTCACTGGTTACGATAGTAAAGATAGACCCTGCTGCAGCTGTAAGAGGATTAAGGGCGTTAGAACTGATCTATAAGGAATGAGGGTAGGATAGGGAAAGGTGTACGTACAGGTGACGGTCTCAAAAACGCCCGGTGCGATGGATGTAGCATCGCCGAATAGTGAAGTGGCATCGTTGCTAACCACCGTGAACTCTTTGCCAGCGAATGAAGTCACAGCTGTCGCAGCATTTTTAGCTCCGCTTTCAGCTAGCGTGATCGCATTTCCGCCTTCGCTGGTTACGATTGTAAAGATAGACCCTGCTGCAGCTGGAAGATGATCGAGGGCGTTAAAACTGATTTATTAGGGATGAGGGAAGGAGAGGGAAAGGCGTACGTACAGGTGACGGTCTCAAATACACCCGGTGCGATGGATGTAGCATCGCCGAATACCGAAGTAGCGTCTCCGAGTACCGATGCTGCGCCTGCCGTTATGTCGCTGAGAACTGCAATGAAATTAGAATAAATCAAGATAGCAGTGAGACGCTAGACTTACTGTCCCGTTGCTCAACAGCAGCACCGTTAACGAAAAGAGCCAATGAAGAAGCAACCGAAGTAATAGCAAGTTTTCGAACCATCATCATGATTGAATTCAAGCAGGAAAAAAATAGTTCGAACGAAGAGAGAAGAGTATGAAAGCAAGAGGTATAGTTAAACGAACTTCGAACGAATAGAAGAACAGAAAATCCCAAGGGGGTAGACGTAGAACGAATAAAATAATGAGGGTAAAGTGGTCTAGCAGCTACTTTTTATATCCTTTCGAATTTAATGCCAGGAAGGTCTGGGTACAGTGGTTTGTGGCAATGCTATAGACTTGCTTTCGTTATGTACAGCTTCTTGTAACAGCGTTGTGAGACTGACAAGGATCGGAGCTGCATTGCCGCCCAATATCCCGTGTCTCTCCAGTGCCCAGCGCCAACCTCAAGCACTTTGCCCAATGGTCCGACAATTCATATCGGTTTAGATATCCATTTAGCCATTTAGCTTCCGTGTAGCGAGCAAGATAGGGGTTGCCGATACTAAGTATCCTCGAGTATCTCCGAGGGTGAACAAACCCAGCTCCAATCCGGTACTGCGTAACTGCGCAGTCATTAGAAAAGGTGTACAGTCCAGGTGCGTAAAGATCCGGATGCGCAGACACAAAGAGCTTAATGAATCTTGTTCTTCAACTGCTTGTACAAACCTCGAGAGTGGCCATATTTGTTGATGTGAGTGCTATACAGACTGTGACCATCAAGTATCGTCGCAGAATAATCCGGAGTAAGAACAAGTGTGGAGACGATGGAAGGCGGGAGGAGCGGGAAGTGGAAAGGCTGTGCACTGATGCACAGCATCAAAGTATCGTTCTCTCACGTCAGCATCGTCAAAATGCACGGATATGGTCTATAGAGCCACACAAGAAAAACAGGACAAAAATTACGTCTATATCGTTCGAAGAGCCATTTTATGTTCGTAAGGAATTGCTACATCCGGGATTCCGGAACGCCCGATCTCGGCGGTTATCGAATAGTTCAGATGCTTACTTGTCCAGCCGAGCGGTAAGCGGTTCAGCGCCGGACGGTAATTCGGTCCGGATTTTTGCTTTCAGACATTCAGTGCCAACGAACCAGTGTTTCTTAGCTCTCGTTATCATCATGTTCTCTGAGCCCGCCCTCGAATCCCTTATTACATTGGAGAATCAATTTGTGGTTAGGTTCTTATATACCAGATGTGAATAATTTTATGCAACAGATATAATAGTAGCTTAGATTGCATTAACCGATTTCTTGTAGAGGGAGAGCTAGCCAGTGAGGCCCGCCACCCAGTGGCATGACTCATCTGCGACTTGTTGAGCTTTGCTCGGTCCCCCCCAATCCTCAGCTCTTGTTGGTTTAGGCTCAGCTGGTGCCACAGTAGATGAAGCTGGAGCAGTGTTACCTGGAGGAAGAAGGAGTCCATTGGAAGTCAATGGGGTACTACAGGCAACATTCTATGGCCTGCAGCAGGGAGATATGTACATGCCGGGATATGGCCTAAGTCATTTTTTCACACAGAGAAGCCGCCTAGAGACAAAGTTTAAAAGGACAACTTATGCATTTTTCAAGGTCCTGAACGACTCTAGTACACCAGTCGTCCGAACGTCATCAGCACAGATAAGAATGAGAGGCGGTCGCTGCTGTTTTTGACTTCTTCCACTTGTTGTAAGACTGCTCGCGCGTTCCAATAGATTGTCAGGTGCATGTAGTGTTATTCAAAATTCAAGTTCAGCCTAGAGGTTTCGTGTTCTTCCTGACTCATTAGAAAACTTTTAAACAATATACACATGTTACATTATATGTATATTAAGCCTCTCAGCTCGGCAACGGCCTCGGACTTTCAAAAATGTGATGCCCGGCAATGACGAACGCCCCCGGCGTTGGTCCCGGCTCAGGTAATCGGCACAGTTGTCAGAGGAGCCGATTTGTCATATGCTTTACGTCTTGATGAAATCGTTTAGAGGTGGAACGCGCGACACTAATTCATCCTCTCCTTGTAACACTTGTGAGGCGAACTGCCGACTATCTCAGATGCTCTCAGAGCCAAGTGACGCAGATAAAAAGACCACTCTCAATCGAAGACACTTCTTTTGGCGAAACTCCGAGTCCGACATGGCCAACACCCTCCATGAGAAGGAATCTAAACCAGAAACTCTTCTGGAGACCAAACCTCCGGAGCCTGAACTTCAACCAGTCGGCTTCTCAGAGTTGTTCAGGTGCAAATATTTGCCTATATTTCTGCTCATTTGTAACTTCAATTATCACCATTCGCAGATTTTCGTCGCGCACTGAGCTTTTTTTGAACTCTATTGGTCTACTTTCTGCTGCTGCCGCCGGGGCTGCTCAGGTAGAAACACTATCCTAGCATAGTGATGTTCTACTGACCTCGACTGACTTGCAGCCCCTCATGTCGCTACTCTTTGGTAAATTGACCCAAGCCTTCGTGGAGTTTCAAACTGTGGTCAATGATATGAACGCCGGCAACGCCACGGCAACACAAAATTTCGATTCTGTTGCTTCCGAATTTCGCCACGAAGCTTCCAAGGATGCGTTGTATCTGACGATTATCGGTAACTTAAATCATGCCTCCTGCCCTAATTTCTTCTCATCAGGATCATGTTTTAGGCATCGGCATGTTCGTATGTACCTATCTTTATATGTACATTTGGACATATACCGGAGAGATCAATGCGAAGCGAATTCGAGAAAGCTATCTCCAAGCTGTCCTGCGTCAAGATATCCAATTTTTCGATCAAGTAGGCGCTGGCGAAGTTGCAACTCGCATTCAAACAGACACGCGTGAGTTCGGCATTTGTTTAAATTTTGGTCTTTCTTAACGCAATCGATTCAGATCTGGTTCAGCAGGGCATTTCGGAAAAGGTCGCCCTAGTCGTCAGCTGTCTTGGGTCCTTTTTCACGGGTTTTATCGTCGCGTACGCTCGGAATTGGCGGCTTGCCCTGTAAGTCTGTGACCTTTTCTGCGTGGCTTAGCAATTTTTCTGAGAAAAGACCAGCGCAATGTCCTCACTTCTACCTTGCATAGCAATAGCTGGTGGAGTAGTGACTGGATTAGCTTCGAAATACACACAGCACGTACCTTTGTTTTTGACCGCATCGAATTATTGACCCCCATTCAGAATTTCTCTGAAGGCCATCGCAGAAAGCGGCACTCTTGCAGAAGAAGTCATTTCCACGATTCGTACCGTACAAGCTTTTGGAACTCAATCTATCCTTACGGGATTGTATGATAGGCATATCCAAACTTCTGAAATCGTAGAGTCCAAGGCAGCGATCTTTCACGGCGGAGGTAAGCAATTGCTTTGATGACCTTTATGAAGGTGACCTTCGATCTTAAAAACCTTTTCGTTGACAGGTGTCGGAATATTCTTCTTCATCATCTATTCTTCGTACGGATTGGGTACGTCCCTGAACATGCTACACTTTTTTATCCCTGAACTCCCAACAGCCTTTAGTTTCGGGACAACGTTAATTCTTCAAAATCATGGTAAGCACACCCCTGCTGTAAGACCTCCAACTCTAACGACTATTCACAGCAAATGCTGGTCAGGTTATTAATGTGTTTATGGCCATTCTTATCGGTTCATTCTCGCTGGCCTTGCTGACTTCAGAGATGGAAGGTGAATTCTCAGTTTTGACTGTTTCTGTTTTCACTGATTGACGCTTTCCCCAGCTATTAATCAAGGCAGAGGGGCTGCAGCCAAGCTCTTTGCGACCATCGACCGTGTACCCGATATTGATTCCTCAGACCCCTCTGGATTGAAGCCCGACTACGTCGAGGGCGAAGTCACGCTTGAGAACATTAAATTTGCCTACCCCTCCCGTCCTGGCACAACCGTTATACAGGATCTATCATTAAATTTCCCTGCTGGAAAAACTGCAGCTCTTGTTGGTGCTTCTGGATCCGGAAAATCCACGGCCATTTCTCTGGTCGAACGGTTCTACGATCCCCTTTCCGGTGTTGTTAGACTCGATGGGTATGATGTTAAAACACTCAATCTCAAATGGCTTCGCTCTCAAATTGGTTTGGTGTCGCAAGAGCCAACGCTGTTCGCTACTACCATTAAACAAAACGTCGCTCATGGTCTGATTGGGACGAAATACGAGCACGCCAGTGAAGAGGAAAAGTTTCTTTTGATCAAGGACGCCTGCGTCAAGTCCAATGCCGATGATTTCATATCGAAGCTCCCTCTGGGCTACGACACGATGGTTGGACAACGAGGGCTCCGCTTGAGCGGGGGTCAGAGGCAAAGGATCGCCATTGCTCGAGCGATTGTCTCTGATCCTCGTGTATTGCTGCTCGACGAGGCTACCAGCGCTTTGGATACTCAGAGCGAAGGTATTGTTCAGGATGCTCTCGACAAAGCTACTGCAGGTAAGCTTGAGAGTTTCTCAGGGTATATTTTTGAATGAACTTTTGCTGCAGGACGTACAACCATTACGATCGCACATCGACTCTCAACGATCAAAGACGCAGATATCATCTTCGTAATGGGAGGTAAAAGCATCTGCTTAATTGGAGATTCCTTACTCATTCGACTTTAGCGGGAGAGTTGTTGGAAATGGGTACTCACAACGAACTCGCTAACGAGAGAGGTCCTTATGCAACACTTGTTCAATCGCAAAAGCTGCGCGAGACCTCGGAGGCCACTGGGGCTAGCAAAGCTAGAGGGGAGGCTACAAAAGAAATCGAAAAAGCAGAGAATCCTTTCGATCGTACTACCGCCAGTAAAACTCTGATTGAGAAGGAAACGGTGGCGGAACGTACCGATTACAGCGTCCATCATCTCGTTCAACGAATGGGTCGTATCAATGCCTCAAGCTGGAGGAAGTACTTGGTCGGAAGCTGTGCTGCTATCGTCGCTGGTCTGGTCTACCCTGCCTACGGCATCGTTTACGGTGCGTCATCACGTGTTTTCTATTAGTCGATTTCTGACTTCGTCATTCTCAAGCCAAGGGGACCGATGGTTTCTCCTTACAAGGTCATGCTGCTCGAGTTTCTGGGGATCGCAACGCGCTCTGGTTCTTCATTATTGCCATTATCTCAACTGTCGTTCTGGGGCTGCACAATTACAACTTTCCTGCGTCTGCTGCCGGTCTGACCGCCAAGCTGAGGACTCTCAATTTCCGCGCTATCCTCAGACAAGATAGTCAGTGCTCGTCATATTCTCGATGCGGACTTCCTGAATATTCCTTTTGTAGTTGAATATTTTGATAGCGATGAGCACAGTACCGGTAGCTTGGTTTCCGATCTCAGCGACAATCCTCAAAAAGTCAACGGCCTGGCGGGCGTTACCCTTGGAGTGTAGGTCAGCACCGCCTGACGGCCCATTGATGAACTAATGCCCTTTCGCCCAGTCTTATTCAGAGCGTTTCCACTCTCATTGCAGGAGCTATAGTCAGTCTCATCTTTGCATGGAAACTGGGTCTCATCGGTATTGGTAAGGCCGTCATATCCAGCATTTCTCAGTAGATTGATCTGGTTTCAGCGTGTATGCCTCTTTTGGTTACCACTGGCTACATCCAATTGCGGGTCGTCGTCCTGAAAGATAAAAAGAACAAGAAAGAACATGCGGCCTCTGCGCAACTCGCTTGTGAAGCGGCTGCTTCAATTCATACCATCGCTGCCTTGACGAGGGAGGAGGACTGTTGCAGGTTATACAGCAAGAGCTTGGAAGAACCTTTACGCAAGTCCAACCGCTCTGCCATCTTCAGCAACGGTCTCTACGCTCTTTCGCAGTCTATGGTTTTTTTCGTCATTTCCCTTGTTTTCTGGTTTGGCGCCAGACTGGTTTCCGAACTTGAATTAAGCACGTTCGAATTCTTTGTTGGACTGATGTGTGGAACCTTTGCCTCCATCCAGGCCGGAAGCATATTTTCCTTTGTACCTGACATGTCTTTGGCCAAAGGTGCTGCTACCGACATTATCAAGCTCCTGGATACCGTACCCAAAATCGATGCTGAATCCACTGAAGGCAAAGTTATAGACTCGGCAAAGGTGGCTGGCCAAATTCGTTTTGAGAACGTCCATTTCAGGTATCCCACTCGACCCGATGTACATGTACTTCGTAACTTGAATCTGCAAATCGAGCCTGGAACGTTCGTCGCGCTAGTTGGACAGTCTGGATGTGGAAAATCAACTATGTGAGTAATTGGACCAATATTACAAACATAGCTCAATTTGATACGTACAGTATTCAAATGATTGAAAGGTTCTACGATCCACTGGCTGGGAATATATTTGTGGGCCATCTTTTAGGCTGCGATGACGAATTTTTGACATTTATTTTCTCTTGTGGTGTTAGCTCGATGGCGAAAAAATTTCCAACCTGAATGTTGCTTCCTACCGCAAGGCAATGTCCCTGGTCTCTCAAGAGCCTACGCTGTACGCTGGAACGGTCCGATTTAATATTCTGTTCGGCGCCACAAAGCCAGAGAATGAAGTATCTCAGGGAGAACTCGAAGATGCGTGTCGCAAGGCAAACATTTTGGAATTCATTCAGTCATTACCCGAGTACGCGTTTTAACAATCATGTTTAACAAGACGCCTTATTATGTTTTACGCTCACATTTGCAGTGGCTTCGACACTCAGGTAGGAGGGAAAGGCTCGCAACTCTCAGGAGGACAAAAACGTGAGTTCTGCTACATCTTGGTCGGAATGATCATTAACATCACTGTGGCAATTTTTCTAAATACTAGAACGTATTGCGATAGCTCGTGCTCTTTTGAGGAACCCCAAGATTCTCCTGCTCGATGAAGCCACCTCCGCGCTTGATTCCAACTCTGAGAAAGTCGTGCAAGCGGCCCTCGATCAAGCTGCCAAAGGTCGAACCACCATCGCTATCGCACACCGTCTGTCGTCGATCCAAAATGCTGACCGAATGTAAGTCCCCCATGTTCATATTCCCTTTTACGCTAGGATTGTATTGATCATTACCATTATTATCATTGTTCTTTTTTCTTCAGATACTTCATCAAAGAAGGCGCCGTTAGTGAAGCTGGAACCCACGACCAACTGCTCGCACTGAAGGGAGATTATTACACATTCGTTCAGCTGCAAGCTCTTAGTAGTAGGAAGGACTGAGCAACCCTTGGATTCGAATTACGATTTCGGAGCTGGTTTTCTGAGACGGCGCAAGCGTTAATATCGAGGTGTTGAACTCGAACCACGCCACGGATTGCTGGTCGCTTTTCCTTTATATACCCATTGTTTTTCCAACCATGATACATTCGTTTGCTTGTAGTGCACTAGTAATAGAACTAGTACGTACCTACGGATGGGAGGATATCTCTGCATATGCATTAGCGTAAGGTTGTGTGATGAACGAGTTCCGGTGCTTCCGTCTTTCTGATAAGCCCAGAGGTCACAAACCCGCAAAAACATGCCACTTGATGATTCCTTCTACCAGCTCCGCGAACCCAATCTTCAGCCTGCCACTGGATCATCAAAGTTCATACTGCAGATAGCTACAGTACAAAGCAGGTTCGCATAAATGGGTTAGTACGAGTACATGGATACATAACATAAGTACTAGAATCATCATCGATAAGTACAAAAATAAAATTCAATCCATCTATCCATCCATCCAATCTAGAACTGTCCGCGTAACATAAACACCAAGTCATTACAGACCGTGAAATCACGTCTAAATTAATCCAAAACGAGTCGTGATATCTTCCAAAAATATCAAAGATCATCGAGAACGTAACTGCTAGAACCCAATCATTACAACATCCATAACGCAGCTACCGACGCTCCTATCAGCAATGCTCTCGTTATCGAAATCCCACTACCAAAGGTAACCCGAGGAGCAGAAGCACCCCCGTTAGTTGCATGTTCCGCGTTGTTGCCATTTCCTGACCCGGTAGTGGTAGAAGATGACGGGCTATCGGAGGTCGACGAGGCACCATCAACGGTGGTAGTTGTGTAAACAACGGCTGCGGAAGGGGACGGCGTATTAGCGTCCGCGGTAGCAATATATGTCCGGATATAAGATATATCCCAGTAAGCCTCGTTGTACACAGGGTTTCCGGAGCCTATAACATTATTGATCTAAAGAAGACGAAGATAGCGCTTCAGAGATAGGCTTCAAAAGGATCGAACGAAGGGCAAATGAAGGGCGGAACGAATGGAAGGTTATACACTCACACACTGTCCTGAACATCCGGTCGAGCTGTATATTGAGGGTACACCAGCCCTATAGTGACCGAAATGTGATCAGTCTCGCGCGTATCAAAGGAAATGAGGATGTCGAAGAGAATGACGATGGTAAGCAGTGCACGTACCATACGCCGCAGAGAGTAATATCAAGGACGAGTTGCTGAGGTTGGAAGTACTGTGCGATATTGCACCCGGTCGAGGGATACGCAGCCGTAGGAGTGCCCCAATCGGAAAGATCCATAGTCGACTGTGAAGTAGCGTGCGATATCGATTGAGGAAGGCTGGACCGCTACATAGAAGATTATATCTTACAATTAATATCACATACGCTACGGACTCCAAACGAAAGACTCACAGGCCAAAACCACATGTAAATCCCACTGACATCCAACTGCGCCGCGAACACACCTCCTCCATTCTGCGCGAATGCGACTCCGAAACTGTTGGGTTTAGTTTCCTGGACGAGACATCCTTGGCCGGTTGAACAATCGGTTTCGACGGTGTGCCCAGTCTGAGTGGAATTTGCGACGAGATTACATCCTGGGGTTGTGTGCAGGGCCATTTGGTTTTGGCTGAGACTGTTGATGCCTTCGATGATGTCTATTTCTCCAGCAAACGGCCAGGTGAGGTTCGTTCCTAGCATCCAGAATGACGGCCAGACCTGAAAGAAAACGTTCAACGCTGCGGCAAAGGAAAAGGGTTTTGTAGACGCACAGAACACCCGTATGGAATATGCGAAACATCAATAGTAATAAGACTCCCAATTGGATATGCGTCCTGAGTAGTAATTTTTACCTAGAACGCAGAAGTCAATGGAACGGTATAGGAAGTGAATATAACAATACACACCGAATTCCGATTCACAAGCGGCGCTGAAGGAATGTTGGTTGTATTATCCACTCGTATAATCGCATGCCCGGAACTTGGATCAACGTAAGTGAGCTTTTGAGAACTGCCGGTGTTTTGATCAACGTATGTGACATTTCCTACCAGGGTCAAAAATTTTTTCTTTCTTTCAGTTGGACGCCACAAAGAAAGTGAACCACACTCACCCCAGGTCGTGTTATCAACGAAACCATAATAATCCCATCCCGAAAAGAAGTTTGGACCAGAATATTCGCGTACGGGTGCGTATATCGCTGCTGAAAGTTGAATCAGGAGGGCGATATAGACCCAACGGCTGGGTATCGTCATTGGTGAAAGTTGAAAGGATGAATGAAAATGAACTTCCCGCGTCAACCACGGGGCTTTTTAAGTTTTATCGGTAAATCAAAGGCACGCATTGGCACGCATTGGGAAAACTTAACGTGATACTCCTCCGTAAAGAGATCACGATTTTGCCGCTGGGAAACGTTAAGGTCCATTGTTGGGTAAATTCGCTGAAAATGAAGACTTGGATAAGATCAAAATCTGAGAAAGCTTCAGGCTAGCATGATGAAATTACAGAAAGAGGGCTATCGACAGCGTTGAGTGAGCTATGCTGAACGGAGAGCACAACCCGTAGTGGGAGGAAGGAAGCAGGAACGCGCATGGCACTAGACGCCCAAGCGTTCTACTTTTGTTATCTATGTATACAAATAATTATAGAGTACAGATACCCATCGCTCCGAGTTGTGAGCTCAAGGTACATAGCTCAATTCAGTTACGAGCAGAAATACTAGAAGCTATCATTATCACGCTATGCACTCAAACGACCTCCCAACATCGCTGACAGTTTGTTTTGCAGGGGTTAGTGCCCGCAACGAGTCTGATGCGCGGGGCATATCCGATTATCGAGGGCTATATATTGGGATATTTGCTGGTATCGAGAACTAAGCTAAGGTCAATGTCTGTAAATCCTCCAACCTGTCCAAAGTGATTCCAGGGAGAGGATCATTGACGGTGTTGAGTCACTGAGTGACTCGGGCCGCAGGCATAGTATGGGACAGTGAGAACTCTCAGCTACCTCCAGTGGGAGGAAGGAAGCACAATTGTCCGCAATTTTGACAATCTGTGTATACAGATAAGTACACATTACACATCTCTTATGAACCAGGGACTACGGCACATTGGCAAAACAATGCGGCTGCCAAACATTTACGCGCTGTCCGTAGGGCTTGCGTCAGCCAAAATTATTTATCAATCGCCTTCGTCTTTCTCTCCGTTCTCCCCCCTATCACCTACTCTCTAATGGCCCACTTCCTTACCTACCTCCTTCCTTGTTATGGTTGAATACCCACAATCTCACTCTTGAACTAGGTTTAGTCCTCATCTAGCTGTTCTTCATTGGATAGGACCCATCCTCAGGTTGACAGCACTAAGTTTTTCAAGATTGCCCTCTTCAAAACTTCTGGTGTTCTTTGCGCTCTTGTGTTGATCATCCTGTCACTTTTTATGAGCCAGATATGCCTGGCCGACTCCGACATTAGAGCTACATAGCTCGAAAGATTTTCAATTATTTGGGTTGTAACAGCACGGAGCATGGAAGGAAAAATGGTATTCTGTGCTTATCTGCTTATTGGTGTGACTTTGTGAAAACACTTTTCATTAATACATGCTCGTTTCTGGGCCGAATGTACACTGTATGCTATGATTGCGCGAAGCGCTAAAGAAAAATTAATACAGTAAGTATGAGCAGAAGAAGTCCCATGGGAATGACATCATGAAGAGGTTATTACGCTAGAGTCTTCTCTTTTTAGATTTTGCGGGGCATCTACCCAGCTAAATGGTGGGACAGCTAGCGGGGCCAAGCGACTTTATAACTCACTGTCAAATAAGAGAATATACCACATCCAGACATGGGACAATGGGTGGGAGTTGGGCGGGAGGCAGGAGCAGTGAGCAGGAGACAGGGAGCGGGAAGCAATCTGCCGGGATCAGCGGGGGGGCAGTGTGGTGGGCGACAGGAATGATGATGATGGCATTGCCTCGGAACATGGTCCGAGAAGTTGCGACGCTGCGAGAGAGATTTTTTTACAAGTTTTACAGTTCTGTATATTTTATTTCCTGAGAATCTATCATGTTTACTAGTTTACTAGCTAGTGAATACAAAGTTGAAGTTGAACTGAATTTTCCGAATTTTGGAACATTACATGACCGGTCACGTGATTGGCGGGAGGGGAAGAGCTAGGGGAGCTCACACACATCATGAACAACATAGCCAAGCTCATGAACAGATATCTTTCTCCGACCCTCATCTCGTGCATCATGACACAGAAGAAAGGATCTACCTGGCGCAAATTTCTACAACTCAGCTCCTCAGAAATGAGAAACAAACACAGCACAAGTGAAGATAGAGGTATTCCAGCCACTCAACTGCCTGCAGGACAACCAGACGTTCCCACAGATTTTTCATCATCGGGGGAATTCTTTCTTGGTGCACATCATTTCCATATCAGTGGTGGGGAATTTTACCACATCCAAGGTAATCAAAACATTACAGTACACAACAATACCAATGTCCTCAACACTGGAAGGATGGGAATTAAGGGGGTATCGCAAGTCCTCATTTGTCCCTCCCCTAGTCAATACTTTGTCGGGAGGAAGGATGTGCTTTCCCGTCTTTCAACGATTTTTTCAGCTCCAATTGTAGCACTTTATAGTGCAAAGAAAAGAGAGCTTGAGAATTTTATCAGCCATCACATGAAATGGTAAAGTAATTCTATCCTTGGAACCCTGGAGGGAAACGTTAATCAGGATTAGGTATAATGCTATCCATCTGGATGCAAGTTCAATCAAGGCTCTTCACCAAACCTTTGACAAAAAAGTGAACAGCCCACACTCTCTCTCGGAAAACACCATTTTAATTCTTGAAGATATGCATCCATCTCTGCTATTAGAAGACCATCTTCCGAAATGGCTCCACATGGCACCAATTCTCATCATAGGAACAAACAAGGACATAATTAAGCAAGCCTCAAAAGAGGTTTTGCAACTTTCGGATCCCCTAGACCAGAAAGAAATGGAAGAGCTGGCAATGGCTGTCAAATCTAGTTTGCAGTCAAAACAGCATGTTGTTACAATTGTGGCAGCCGGCGGAGCTGGGAAAACACAAGTTGTACTCAAATTTGTGGCTAATAATATTGGAAGGTAAGGCTATTGCAAGTGAATAAGAAAGAGACCAGAAAAGTAACAGGTAGTTTGGACAGATTTGCAAATGCCTGGTTGTTTGATGCTAGCTCCAATGCTACACTTGCAGAAGGTTTTAGAAAGCTTGGAAAGGCTCTAGGAGTGGGAAAAGAGGTGGAAAATGTCAAAAATTTCCTAGCAAGTACTCAGAAAGATTGGCTTTGCATTTTTGATAATGCAGATAGCAAGGAAGTCTCCCTGAAAGACTACATTCCTGTCTGCAACCATGGGAATATAATTGTCACAAGCCGCCTTAGAGAAATGGCGCAATTGAGTTCTCCAAGTAATCACATTGATCTTGAGGATCTTGACAAGATTAGTGCCATGAAACTACTTTTTCACCATGCACATATAGAACCTTCCAAAGATGACTACAATTTAGGACAGACAATTGTTACTGCTCTTGGCCATCATGCTCTGGCTATTTCCACAGCTGGAGCTTACATTCAAGCAAGTCCTACATGTGGGCTGAATAACTATCTACCACAGTTTGAGCAGCAGAAGCAAAAGTTTCTTAATTATAGAATGCAATCACTAGATGCCTACTCAGAAACTCTGTTCAGTGCATTTATACTGAGTTTTGAAAGGCTCAGTGAACAGACAAAATATTTAATACAAATTTGCAGCTTCCTACATCCCACTGCCATTCTAGTGGATATATTCAAGCGTGCAATCAGATTCAAAGGTGATGACTTCTTGGAAAATGAAGTAAACAGTCCAGACAAGAGTGAAATGGAGAGATTTCTGGCTTGTTTTCCAGAGGAAGACTTGTTATATAATAGTATTGATGAACTGAGTCAACTTTCTCTGGCTGCATATGATCCACAAGAAATGTGCCTGATGTTTCATCCAATAACTCATGAATGTGCACATCAAACAACTTTGCAGCATACCCACTTGGACATGGCAGTAACAATTCTACTGGGTCGTGCAACTCCTTTAGGAGACAAGGAGGATGATTACTCATTTCGGAGGCAACTATTAGTGCATGCACAGCATATTCAAAGAAAGCAGCTTCCTACCATTCATACACAAATTTGCATGGCAAAAATCTTTGAAACTTGTGGATACTGGGCAGAGGCTGAGGTGCTTGAAGAGGGAGTGCTTCTGTTGCACAAACAAGTGATTGGAGAACATCATCCTGATACCTTAACTTCCATGAATAGCCTTGCCTGGACCTACCATCACAGAGGTAAGCTAGAGGAAGCTGAAAGGCTTGGAGAGGAAGTGCTTCTGCTGCGAAAACAAGTGATTGGGGAACATCATCCTGATACTTTAACTTCCATGGCTAACCTTGGTATGACCTATCGTGCCCATGGTAAGCTGGAGGAAGCTGAAAAGCTTGAAGAGCAGGTACTTCTGCTGCGAAAACAATTACTTGGGAAACACCACCCTGATACTTTAACTTCCATGGGTGACCTTGCTGTGACCTACCATGACCGTGGTAAGCTTGAGGAAGCTGAAAAGCTTGAAGAAGAGGTGCTTATGCTCTGCAAACAAGTGATTGGAGCACACCATCCTTATACTTTGCTTTCCATGAGTAACTGTGCTATGTTTTACCATCGCCGTGGTCAGTTGGAGGAAGCTGAAAATCTTGGAGAAGAGGTATTTCTGCTGCGCAAACAAATGATGGGGCAGCATCATCCTCATACCTTAACTTCCATGAATAACCTTGCTATGACCTACCATGCCTGTGGTAAGTTGGAGGAAGCTGAAAAACTTGGAGAGGAAGTGTTTCTGCTGTGCAATCAAGTAATGGGAGAATGTCATCCTCAAACTTTGACTTCCATGGGTAACCTTGCTATAACCTATCACTACTGTGGTAAGCTGGAAAAAGCTGAAAAGATTGGAGAGGAGGTGCTTTTATTGCAGAAACAAGTGATCGGAGAACACCATCCTGATACTTTGAGATCCATGGGTAATCTTGTCTTGACCTACAATAACTGTGGTAAACTGGAAAATGCAGAAAAGCTTGGAGAGAAGGTGCTCCTGCTGTGCAAACAAGTGATTGGGGAACACCATCCTCAAACTCTTACTTCCATGGGTAACCTTGCTTTGACCTACTATCACTCAGGTAAGCTGGAGAAAGCTGAAAAGATTGAAGAGGAGGTGCTTCTGCTGTGCAAACAAGTGATTGGAGAATCACATCCTGATACTTTGACCTCCATGGCCAACCTTGCTATGACCTACCACCACCGTGGAAAGCTGCAAGAGGCTGAGAAACTTGGAGATCAGGTGTTTTTACTGCGCAAAAAAGTCATTGGGAAACACCATCCTCATACTTTGAGTTCCATGCGCAACCTAATTTTCACTTACCGGGCCTGTGGTAAGCTGGAGAAAGCTGAACAGCTCAAGAAAGAAGTGCTGCTGTTGAGTGCATAAGCGATTAGGAGAAGCCATCCTGATACTTGGACTTCTGTTTCTAATCTTACCTCGGCCTACTGTAATTTCTCTCTGAGCTGCAATAAAAAATGATGGCTTTCATTTATTTCACCGTTCCAAATGTGGTCCTTATAACCTCAGTCTGTACCTGGCAACACTAGACATAACCAACCGAATCTAAATAGGGGTCACTGACAACCACTTGACAACCACATTTAACCAACATTTACTACATGCGCTCAATCTCCGTTAATGCGAGCATGTGTCCTGGTCCTGCATGTCTTTGCTACGCGTGTGGTTGTAAATGTTCTGATTCCATTTGACCGCTTCAAAACTGTCGTTTTATGACTTCTCGGTGAGTTCAGAATGAATCCTTTGTCTGGTTTATTGGTGTAACAGCTCCCTATCCTACGATTAGTACCATCCCATAAATAGGCAATCATGACTTGATATATACGAATGCCTGTATATAAGGCCATCCCGGCCATTACTGACCTTAATCTTACTATCTTACCATCGCTTGTATAGCCTGTACCTACGGACAACATTAGAACCTGTCTACGTTAGGTCTTGGGCAGTGGACACAAGATACCAGTCTCCTGTAAGCAGACTGATGATATAGGGCATTGACGATCGATAATGTGTTAGTAAGATACCCACTTTACAATTGGATTGATTAAGGATTGATACTTGTCTCTGATGAGTGTCCCGAACGGCAACAACGAGGTGATCTTTTCATGGGAAGGTCAAACTTGATCTAGCCCAACAGTCAGCTAGTAAGGGCCACGCTACCTTTGCAGAAGCAGTCATTTGGGTAGGCTGATACGATACGTACTTGCTTTGATAATATGTAGGCTGGCAATGTGATTGTAGCAGATCATGACTTGTGGCCAGTCATGCCCCCATCTCCTTGCAGGAGATAAACCTGAAAACAAAGTCAAGCCGTTTGCTCGTTTGGTTGTATAGAGGTAAGGAGTAAATAGCCGGTGACAGCCAGGGCCGATTGTGATTGTATGAATGCCGACCTTGACCTTTCCATTGGATGACTTCCCGCAACTATTAAAGGTTCAAATAAACAATCCGGCACTTATTGGAAATTGGATTATGAGTAAAGTTATTCGACTTATCGTTCCCGCCAACGCTGAAGTGAAGTATCGCGCTCACCTGATTTTGTTGATCCCATTTCGCTGGGACCTACTCGGCTTGAGTCAATGCATGTGGAAATATCACCGGAGTACCAAAAAATGGGCTAGAAGATGTCCGAAAGCTGAAAACACATCTACGAACGGGTCCTGGCCCCTTCGTAGATTTAAAGTTTACGACGCCTCTCAAATTTCAGATTTCAGCACTCGGAGCACTACCCGAGCATTTAATTGCAAGATTTTCGACAATTTGTGCCTGCGGGAAGTTATCCATTGTATTGGAGTTATCGCCATCATGCACCATGAGCCGAGTCATTTCGAGTTGCCGCATTTTTCCGATATGTTAAAGGTGATTCGGAGGAGCTAGCGGAGAGCGGTTTGTTCCTAACCATGTCCATCGCTCTTCAACATGTCCAGGTAGCAATACCTGGATGCGCAGCTCTTCTTTCTCTGGCAATTCTCTGCGCTCAACTGTCTTCGGACCGATTAGTCCGAAAATGGCGCCTGGCCAATTCCGACAACACCGAACCAGCTTTGACCGCTACTACCACCTCGAAAGCGCGAATATTCCTCCAGCCTTTACAGTTCATAGGATGCCTGGCACTTCTTGTGCTCACCGCTCTGCCAGCTTCACGCGTCTACTGTGTACATGGAGAGCAGCACGTCGGAGAGCTTAATAGCACTCATATTCTGTTATTCACCTATGTCAGTATTTTTGCTCTTTTTCGCGCGGTTTATAGCTAACTTTTGCATAGACATACGCGACAATTATTGCGATCATACCTCTAACGATAACGTCTTCTCGTTGGCGTGCAGTCTTGACGCGCCATTTGAGCCTAGTTTTACTCGTAACGTGGCTTGTTTACGGATACCGCAACATCTTCCCTTTGGCCACCTTCTCGGAAATGCCTCCAGATCTTTGTAAAGGGTGGATATTGTGGACTGAAGTTGCCATCTTGACCGTGACGGCAATCGTTATCCCTGCAGCCATACCTCGAGAATACATTCCTGTCGATCCCAAAGTGCGTTTTTACCCCTTCACATCAATATTATATCGCTAATACGAAGTCTGTACAGCATCCGATGCCCGTTCCGAACCCAGAGCAAACAGCGTCCATATTTTCATTAGGATTTTTCTTCTTCCTTGATCCAGTCGTCTTCGAGGCCTATCGTGTTTCCCACCTCCCGTATGACCGATTGCCACCCCTTGCAGATGATGATTCCATACAGAATCTGAAAGCGGCCCATTTTAGAGTGAGTACGCTCGGTCGTAATATCATTTCGTAAAGTCTAATGCTTCTTGAAGCACCTTGACCCATTCTCGGGAGCTAAATCGCGAAACTATCTATTCAATCTCGTCCGGTCGTTTTCTTCTGTAATCACTCTGTTATGGTCTTTGGCATCATTCGAGTCCATTTTGGAATTGCTTGAGCCCATGGCTATCAATAGACTGTTAAAGTTTGTGTCGTCATTTGTATCTAGCTATCACTCTGACAGAACTTATTCACAGATATCTTGAACAAGGAAGAGAAGGCGCTATGATGCGCCCTTGGTTTTGGGTCTTTATTCTTTTTCTAAGCCCGCTTTTGGAGTCGTTAGTTGTTGAGTGGTATCTCCGTGTATCAGTGCGTGTCATCCTGCTTCTTATTTTGATTCGCGCTCATTCTCCTGTGTAGCTCCAGACGCTAGTCCGCATGGAGGCTCTCTTAACCCAGCTCGTGTTCGAGCACGCCTTGCGAATCCGCGTCAAAGCGGAATCTTCCTCGAATTCGGAGAAGGGAAAACAAAGCAGTAATTTGATCGGGAGAATCAACAACCTCGTCACTACTGACCTTGCGGTGATCAACGACGCAAGGAACTGTATCGCTCTTATTTCGGAAATTCCATTCTTGCTTGTCTTTTACGCTGTGTTTCTCTATACAATTTTAGGTTGGAGGTATGTCGCCGCATGTTCTAGCTCCATTGCCGATCGTGTCCAGCTGACCGCTGTGGTGTACGTGGTGCACAGTGCGTTTGTAGGCATCGGGATAACGATCATTATGGCACCCATTCCGATCTACATATCCGGGATAGTTCGGAAATACCATGCAGAGCGGATGAAGAAAACCGATGCGAGGGTCCATATCTTAACGGACGGTGAGTTTTGTATTCCTTTCATCATCGCCCCGAGTGCAGTCTTCCCAGTATCGTCTCCTTACTCAATCTCAACTTTTGTCCCAGTCGTGAACATCTTCCGTATGATCAAGATGTTCGGATGGGAAAAGCGTATGCTGGGGAAGGTTTCGGAAGCGAGAGATGATGAGTTGAGGGTGCTTAAGAAGAGGCAGTATATGAGTATGTTTGGTTGGGCTGTCAAGTAAGAGCTACTTTCCGCTCATGAACGTTCTTCTAATGTGATCTTGTTTAGTTTTTCGATACCGATTATAGCTATGGCTGGGACTTATGCGACATAGTAAGCTGAAGTTCAAAGTTTTTGGGAAATGAAAGCTGATATATACGGTGTTTCGCAGCGTAGGCCCAAACATCTGATATCTCTGGTATCGATACTAATACTAATGTCGTGTAGACACTGGCAATGAAGCAAGCACTCACTGCGTCGACGGTCTTCTCCTCGCTCGTTGTGTTTGAGAACTTGCAGAGGTTTATCAAAGCGATATTCATGTATTGGACTAGAGCTTTGGCGGCGAAAGTTTCGTTCGATAGGATCACGGATTTCCTCAATAATGTAAGTTGTTGATCACCTTACGGCCAATCCTTTTTTTCATCTCCCTCTTGTAGACGGAACTTCTGGATATCTACGACGCGCCTTCATCGACTGATGCTCTGAGCATTGGCGATGGGGCTCAACCTCCGCCGAACGAGATCGGGTTCCAGCACGCGTCGTTTTCGTGGTCAGATGAAAATGGGTCTGATGGTACCACAACGCCTTCAGGGAGGAGATTCATGCTTAGGGTCGAGGATAAGTTGTGTTTTGAGAGGGGATGTTTGAATTTGGTTACGGGACCGACTGGGTCTGGGAAGACATCTCTGTTACTTGCGCTCTTGGGTGGGTTTTTGCCTTTTGGTTTGTGTGTGGGTGTGAGCGCTGATCAATGTTCTGGTTATTGTAGGCGAGATGCACTACATCCCATTGGGACCCTCCTCGTACTTTCATCTTCCCCGGGAGGGAGGTGTAGCGTATGCTGCGCAGGAGTCGTGGGTGCAGAATGAGACTATCAAGGTGAGTTTATGAAATCAGTCGCTTCTCTGCGTTTTCGAGGTGTTCCGTGCCCGACTGACCATCCTTCCTTAGAATAATATCCTTTTTGCATCCGAATATGACGAAGCTAGGTATAAGGAGGTTCTGCATGTTTGTGGACTTGAGAGGGATCTGGAGCTTTTTGAAGCTGGCGATGAGGTGGGATTACTCTCTGCTCCCCCTGCACGTTCCCATGCTAAGTTTTTCTAGACCGAGGTAGGGGAGAAGGGTCTTACCCTTTCGGGAGGTCAGAAAGCTAGAGTTACGCTGGCGCGTGCGATTTATTCGAGTGCGGATATTATCCTTTTGGACGATATGCTTGCTGCTCTCGAGTGAGTCGGAGACTATTAAGACAATTACTTTCAGGCCAAGCCTGACTGTTGCTTGATAGCGTTCACACCTCAAAATGGATCGTCGAAAAATGTTTAGCTGGTGACCTGGTCAAAGATCGAACGGTCATTTTGGTGGTGAGTTTTTTTGTCTCACGCATATCGAGGGTACTCAGCTCCGTCTTTAACAGTCCCATAACGTCAAGCTAGTTGAACCCATTGCTAGCTCCGTTACTGTAGTGCAGGATGGAAGGATGTCGCAGTATCGTTCTTGTACCCCTGTACCTCTCACCAAGCTGCCCGAGGTTCTTTCTGATGACACGGACGAGGGAAACGAAGACCGCGGAGAAGGAGTCAAAAGTGAATCCAAGCCCGATGGCAAACTAGTCGTTGCGGAGGAGATTCAGGAAGGACGTATCAGTGGGCGCGCTGGTGAGTGTACTCGATCTCCGTAATCTTTTGGGCGTCTCTGATTATCACATAGTGAAACTATACACCTCGGCTGTAGGAGGGAACCACGCTGTTTTCTTCTTTTCTACGTTCCTTGCAATGACCGTCTTGACGCACTTTATGGGCGTCGTACAAACGTGGTTCTTAGGGTACTGGGCTGCTCAGTACGAGCTACCTGGCAAAGTTCCTATTGTATTCTACCTTACTATTTACGGTGCGTCATTCGACTATAGTTTCTTCTACCTTACCTATATGAACTGATCTGAATTGTCATTCAGTGGCCATATTGGTCGTTGTAATCGCTTCCAATACTGGGACCGACTTACTCTTCATTTCTGGAACTATCCGAGGATCTCGGAGAATCCATGAACAACTGGCTGAAGTCATTCTCGGGACCACGTTGAGGTTCGTATTAGATCCTTTTGGCAGCGCCTCCCTTCCCTTTAGGCGAAGCTAAGGGCTCTTCGCAGATGGCTTGATAAAACTCCCACATCCCGTATACTCACCCGTTTCACGCAAGATATCGGCTCGAGTAGGTTCTCAACCATACGTTCAGTTCAGATTATGCTGATATCTTTGCTCCTCTCCCCTCGTTGATTGCTCCAGTCGACACCATCATCCCCGAATGGGCTAAATACGCCGTTGACCAAACGATGAAGTTAACTTTCAAGCTCACGGCTATAGTCATCTTGACCCCGCTATTTCTCATTCCCGGTGTAGCGGCTCTGGCTGCTGGATACACTTGCGCACAGATCTACTTGAAATCCCAGATGTCGGTGAAGCGGGAGATGTCGGTCGCAAAGTCACCCGTGCTGGGACATTTCGGTGCTACTGTTGCAGGCCTTGGTAAGTGTTTTCATTCGCGTTAAAACTGATGCTAATAATTGTTTGAATTGATAGCCTCGATCCGAGCGTATGGTGCACAGGAAATGGTGACGGAAGAGCTTCTTCGTCGAATCGACAAGTATTCGCGGTCTTCCAGGATATTTTATAACCTTCAGCGATGGATGGCAATCCGGATGCATGTTATTTCAGCGTTATTTATTGGTTCTTTGACTTGGTACTTGGTGTACGTGAAGAAGGATACCGCTTCCAATACTGGATTTTCGATTAATATGGCTGGTTTGTCTGATTTTTTGCTGTTGGTCTACCTTCTGATACTGATTGGTCTGTAGTAACGTTCACCGGAGCCATATTTGGTTGGATCATCAATATTAATATGCTTGAAGGGCAGAGTATGTCATTCATTTTTTATTATACCCTGATAAATGTTCAATATGAGTTTATAGGTGTCAGGTTCGTTATACAGCTCTATTTTGTGCATACAAATGCGCTAAGATTGTGTCTATAGCCTCGAACGAATATATGCATATGTACAAATCGAACAAGAGGCCAAGCCGACAGAGCAAGGCAAGCCTCCGGCGTATTGGCCTGCGAGTGGGGAGCTTCGAATCGAAAATTTAAGTGCAAGGTACTCACCTGAGGGTCCAGAAGTTTTACACCAGTTATCATTCCATATCAAATCTGGTGAACGGATTGGGGTCGGTAAGCACTATGAATTTTGTTACTGGGATGTCTCCTGAACCTCATCTGTTTTGTAGTCGGTCGGACCGGTTCTGGAAAGGTATGTCTATAGTAGACGGTATGTCGAGCCTTGATGCATCATTTTTCTTAATGATCAGAGCTCCCTGGCGCTTTCGTTGCTCCGGTGTATCTATACTACCGGCGAGGTCATATACGATGGCATTCCTACCTCTTCGATGAACTTAGACACTTTACGGTCCAGTATTACAATTATCCCCCAAGTGGTATGTCCATTCTCTAGACAATGTAAGTGTATGTAAGCTTACTGGGTCATCTTTAGCCGGAACTCATTAGTGGAACACTCAGGCAGAACCTCGATCCCTTTGGAGAGGTTGATGACCTGACATTGAATGATTCATTGAGAGCTGCCGGATTGACTGCTTTGCAAGATTATTTTACCGAGGATGAGGACAAGATTACTTTGGATACCACAATTTCCGGTGGAGGTAGTAATTTATCAGTCGGCCAACGGCAGATTATAGCCCTTGCAAGGTCAGTATAGTGACCGATGTTAATGTATTCCTCAACTGAGGCTGTTCCACCACAGGGCACTGGTTCGAAGGAGTAAACTACTCATCTTAGATGAAGGTCTGTCCATTAGTGCTCAATCCTCGGTACTGAGCTCACGTTTGCTTTATAGCAACTTCTGCTATAGGTATGACGACATGTCATCAACAGTGTTCATGCAGCTGATAAATGCAGACTACAAGACAGACACAATAATTCAAACTTCCTTACGCCATGAACTTACAGGCTCGACAGTCATCACAATTGCACATCGGCTTCAAACTATTATGGACTCTGATAGAATTGCAAGTGTTTTGTTTTCCTATTATTGAGTGCCATTAACAGTTTGTGTATCTCTTTACAGCTAGTGTTAGATGCTGGAAGTATTGTGAGCTTGTTTCTTCTCCAATCATTACTTTGTTCCTAATGCTGATTGTCCTGTAGGTTGAATTTGGTGTCCCAGCTGATTTGCTGAAAAAGAAAGGTGGCAAGCTACGAGCACTTGTAGAGGAATCCAATGAGAACAGTACTTTGTTCAACCTTGCTGGAACTGTTCATTGATAGATAATGAACATTGAATATATCCATTTAGTGGAAGTTTGCTTGTTCAAAAGCTCAGTATCCAAGGTTGCCCAGGCACACTAGGTGCAGTAGGGTAGGAAGCACCTTCATGCCATGGGGAGAGGGCAATTTTGGCCTTTTTCAGTGTGACAGGTCAAAAAATTTCAACATTTTCAGGCCCTGTGACCTGTGACTGTCAAATTGAATGAAATGGGACAGTAGTGCCTGATGAAATTCCCAAGCTTTTCTTTCCTTGCATTGTAAAGGGCCACCACAAGGGGGTAAATATTATTGAAATCCAGGAAAGTATCTCCCCACAAAGAACTGACTGGAGGACACATGAGAACTTTTGATGCTATCTCTCTACCTTTATGTTGAAATCACTATTGTTAATTGTGATATTCTGATTTCCTTGTATGCTGTAAAATTCTGAACCACTGACATGGACATTTTGTGCACATAAAAAGAAAGCCCCTGAAAAAGAAACATTTGTGGGAACTATCAGTTGCTCTGCAGACTGTTTAGTGGTGATTATATTATACTTTACCCTTATGTATAGTACTGGGCTTGTTTTTCTTTTTTGAAGAATTGAGTTACAGAAATTTGCACCAGTTAGATTCTTTCTTCTCTGTCATGATGGGCAAGATTGGAGTCAGAATGAAAGATTTTTGCTGTGTCTACACATATAGTGACTGGAGCCCCTTTAGTGCTTATCAGCAAACACATTTCTCAACTCAATTCTCATTTAAATCTCTCAAAATTTCTCTTCAACTGAATAGAAATTGAGTCAATTCATGTCATCTTTAATATAAGAGGTAAGTGAAGTGGATATATTGGAAATGTGGAAAAAGGAACAGAATCACTCATAAGGGCAATTCCTTCATTTCATTCTGGACTAAAAAAATACTTTCTGGCATCAATTCATTGAGTTAGATTCAATTAAATTTCACTGAATGAGCTGGAGCTTGAGCCCCAGCCAGCCTATACTATTACAGGGTCCTTATTCTCCCCAATATCTGTGCATTCATTTGGCAATCAGAGTACTTACTATTGTGGATCAATGATGTCACGCATCTGAAGATCCAATACACATTAATAATGGTATGCGCCGATGCAGTACATAGTGTATGCACTGCATATACGCTCATTACTAATCACCCAGTAACTTGTAGCAATTTGTAGAATATTCTAGTAGTGTTGTACTTAGGTATAAAGGCTCGAATGAGAGCCAGCAAATACAAGTTCTTTTATTATTTCGTACCCACTCTTAACCCATAATCTACAATAGGTTATGGGCCCCGGCCGTAACTGAAACTCTCACATATACTAAGCTCTCTTGTCGCTCTCACCCTTCCACACTCGTAATTACAGCATCCCAACAAGTCTACATACATCATGTCGGACTCCACCACCAGTGCTTACTGAATTCAGCATCTTTCCGGTGTGGAGAACTACTCCACCTGGAAAATCAAAATGCTCGACATTCCCACAGACATGGGCCTTGAGGATTATGCCCTTGGCACCAACACCAAACCAAATGACACTTCAGCAGCCGCAGCTTGGGACAAGAAGAACCGACAAGCACTATCTGCCATCCAACTCCAAGTAGGGGAAGAATCCCTGGTTTACATATCTGATGCTAGCTCAGCTGAAATGGCTTGGAGCACTCTATCAGATATGTATCAACCTAAAGGAGCAATTGGCATCATACAAGTACATTGAAAATTATTCTGTACTCAATGCCAAGAAGGTGAAGATATCAATGAGCATATATGCACCATGACTTGTTACTGAAAGGAACTCACCACATTGAATTCTAAACTCTCTGATGATGAATTCTTCATTACACTCCTGACCTCCCTTCCTGACTCCTGGGACTCTTTCATTCAAGGAGTTGACACTTCTTCACTTTCCAACTCAACCGCACTCATTTCTCGCATCCTTGAACAGTCCCACCGAAAAATTGCCAAGCCAAGCTCTGATGATGTAGTGCTTGCCACTAATCGATTCAAGAGTAAGGGTGGCAAATCCTCATCGACAGCAACTTGCCATGGCTGCGGTCGCCCTGGTCATTTTAATAGTGAATGCCATGACACTGCCGCCAGCAAGACCTACACAGCTCAACAGAAGAAGGAGAACTATGAATGTACCATGCAGAATTGATCCACTCAATGGAGTCATCCTAACAAGCACCACTGAGCTCACATTGCTCAGGAGGAACAGTCTGCCAAAACTGACTATGCATTTATGAGCCAGGATGTACACAGTAATTTACCTCCTGACACTTGGCTTATAGATTCTGCATGTACCAAACATATAGTCCATAATAAAGCTGTTTTCTCCACTTATTCTGAGACACCTGGACACTCTGTCAAAGGGTTTGGTCAGTCCTCCGCCATAGGACAAGGAACTGCAACTGTTGCAACTCACCTAGGAAAGCATGCCTATAACCTCACACTCCGAAATGCTCTCCATGTCCCAGATGCACCTTTCAACCTAATCAGTGTTGGGTGTATGACTTGGGCTGGATTTTATATATATCTCAAATGACTCACTTTCAGTTTTTGCTCCTGGCCCTTCCTCGTGCAAAATAATTCGCAGAAGGCAAGTCGGAAACCTCTATGTGATCAGTATCACCCATAGCTCACCCCGGTTTTCACCATCTAAACAACCCCCTACACCTTCTGCTGATAGCTCCGAAACATTAGCATATCCATCTAGTCCTACTGCCTGTTCCTGGAAAGACTGGCACCATACACTTGGACATATTAATGTCAAGTCAATAAAGCTCCTACATGACAGAGGAATGGTGAATGGAATGGTAGTTGATACTACCAGTCCAATTACCTTCACTTGTGATGCTTGTACACAAGCCAAACAACATGTACAGTCATTTCCTAAAGAAGCGGAACAGAAATTTACAGAAATTGGTGAAATGACATTCATCAATGTATGGGGACCGGCATGTACCTATGGCATTAATTGCAAATGATACTTTGTCTCATTCACAGATGGAGCTTCTCAATGAACTGTGATCTACTTTATGAAACAAAAATCTGAAGTAGAAGAAAAAATCAAAGATTATGTTGAGTATATCCTCACTCAGACAGGGAAACACTGTAAAGCTTTTCATTTCAACAACAGCGGTGAATACATTTCTACTGTGATCAGAAAATACCTCTCATCAAAAGGTATTCAATCCGAATACATTGCGGTGCACTTGCCACAGCAAAATGGAGTTGCCGAAAGACTCAATTGCACACTGATTGAGCATGCTCATGCCATGCTAGCTGAGTACAATCTACCTTTATTCCTCTGGCCAGAAGCAGTAGCATATGTCGTATACCTGAAAAACCACTCACCAACCCAAGCCTTAGAATGGGACATTACACCTGATGAAGCTTTTTGGAATAAAAAACCAGACATTAGTACTTTACAAGAATTTGGCTCACCTTGCTGGATTCTGTGCCAGGATGGTCAGAACCAGAAAATCACCTCTAAATCATGTCCATTTTGGTTCACTGGCCTTTCAGACAAATCACATGCATGGCAGTATTACAACCCCAAGTCATGCAAAATACAGACCTCCTGAAATGTGATATTCAAATTTGATAATGACACACCATTTACAGAAATAATCTTGACATCGGCACTCGAGGGGGAGTGGAAACAAGTTGAAAAACTTGAAATCAAATCAGTTGAGTCACCATTGTCGGACAATACAAGCCAGGACTCACAAATGGAACCATCTCCTCAGCCACAACCAACTCTCCTCACTCCCAAACCATCCAAACCAGTTCACCCCCCAGATCTTCCATTCCTAGGGCAGTAAAATCAACTCCAATCGATTACCGACTTTTAAATAATCCAGACTCACACTCAGCCAAGAAACTGGATGCCTGGAAAACACATGTTCCAGCTTCTGATCCTGATTCCGAGCCCACCACCACTGCCATTGCATTTCCATCAGTCCAAGATGCTCTATCAAATGAGCCTCTTACTGTTGCAGAAGCTCAAACTCATCCTGATTGGCTGAAATGGAAGGAAGCAATGGATACAGAAATAGAGCAACTTAAAAACCTTAATACTTACTGGCTCACAGCATGCCCACCTGACTGCATTCCAATTGCCAACAAATGGGTTTTTTGCATCAAACGTGATGCTAATGGTAATATAACTTGTTACAAAGCTCGACTTGTTGCCAAAGGATTTTCACAGATCCCTGGCATTGACTTTGACGAGACTTTTGCCCCAGTTGTCTGAATGGAAACCATCTGTCTTCTCATTTCCCTTGCTGCCCGATATAAGCTCAAAGCTCACATTGTTGATGTGATTGGGGCATATCTAAATGGAAAACTTGACAAAGAAATTTACATGACACAGCCCAAATACTATGAAGATGGAACTACACAAGTTTGTAAACTTGAACATTCACTTTACAGTTTAAAGCAAGCAGGATGAGTCTGGAACCTAACTTTAGACTCAAGCTTTAAAAAACTCGGATTCATGCACCTTCTATCTGATCAATGCATCTACATACAGAAATCTGAACAAGGCATTGTAATTATTGCTGTTCATGTTGATGACATGTCCATTTTTGCCTCCAATGATCAGCTCATGTCAAACACAGAGTCTCAACTTGAGTCTGAATTTTCCATCAATCAACTTGGCCCACTTCACCAACTTTTGGGTATGGAAATTCATCAGACCCAGGACTCAATCATCATCATGCAAACTCAATAGCTTATGCAGATACTTAATTGATTCAGAATGTCAGACTGTAAACTGGTCCATACTCCCATGGACACACATTAAACTTACCAAACTTCCTGACAACAAATTACACCCTGAAATTAAAGCTATATATCAGAACATCATTGGATCTCTGATGTATGCTGCCATTACCACTCAACCTGACATCTCCTTCTCAGTCCAAACCCTTTCCCAATTCAACACCAATCCTGGATCTGCTCATCTCACTGCCGCCAAACATGTTCTTCGCTATCTTAAAGGAACTCTTAATTTAGGCATCAGTTACTTAGTATCTGATGACTTTGAGCTTAGAATTTTCAGCGACACTGATTGGGGAAATAATGTTGATGACTGGAGATCTATATCTGGGTATGTATCCATGCATGCAGGGGGAGCTGTCACTTGGAACTCTAAAAAACAACCAACCATTGCATTATCAAGCATGGAAGCTGAGTATTTGGCTCTTTCTGCTACTACCCGAGAAGCCCTCTGGCTTCAAACCTTATTTGCAGAACTTGATTTACCTTTCCAATGTCCCATCAACATCTCAGTTGACAACCAAGGAACCATTTCCTTTGCCCAAAATTCCAGTTTTCATGCCTGTTCAAAACACATTGATATTTGGCATCATTTTATTTGTGAGAACATCACCTCTAACAAGGTGTCAGTTGAATACTGTGCAACTGAGGACAATACAGCAGATATATTAACCAAAGGGCTTGACCGGAACAAGCACAAACATCTCATTGAGCTTCTTGGGATGTATCACACTTGAGAGGGAGTATTGTGGATCAATGACATCATGCATCTGAAGATCCGATATGCATTAATAATGGTACACACTGATGCAGTACACAGTGTATGCACTGCATATAGACTCATTACTAATCACCCAGTAACTTGTAGCAATTTGTAGAATATTCTAGTAGTTTTGTACTTAGGTATAAAGGCTCAAATGAGAGCCAGCAAATACAAGTTCTTTTATTATTTCATACCCACTCTTAACCCATAATCTACAATACTTATCTGTATAGAATAAAAACTCAAAATCATAGTCACATTGCAACTGGAAAAAGGCACATATAAATTGTTATGGGTTATCCTCAGGCAGTTTAAGGCTTCTCAGGAGTCCTGGGCTACATAGGCTGCCCAGAATGCCAAGGGATACCCCCAAATCCTGTGGAGCCTGAGAGTCCTTGAGGATCCCTGCTGAGGCTGCCCTGAAGATCCCTGGGGATCTTTCAGGTGTGCTGAGGGTTCAACATATAAATGTGAAATAATAAAATATACTTTCATCTGTTCTTCTACTTACTCTACTCTATATATCCTACTCTTGTATTGCTTTTAATGTACTGTAGTATTGTATTTTATTATATAGCTATAATGGAATATTGTCACCTATTTCTTGAGTTTTACTAGTCAGTGATCATACATTAAGTACAGTTTATTATACTAATGTAAGCTCTGTATTGACTTGACATACTCGAGTACAGTATATTGTATAGTACAAAGCCTATACATATGTACATAGTATATATACAATAGGTTATAGTAATATTGTGCATGTTTTGACTATGGGAAAATTTTTTTGATTGTAGACAGTTCACAGTGAGGTCATCATGTAATTTATGAAAAAAGTGAAAACCTCTGCATAATTCTTGTCAAATAAATGTTCCAGTTGTGCATTTACACAAGAATAATGCATAACTATATATCTGTAATGTAATTTTGTATGATTTATAGCATTTAGAATATTTCTGCTCCTTGGAACCCCAGGGAGCCCCAGAGAGCCCTCAAGGACTCTCAGGTTATTTTCAAATATCTTCCAGGGAGCCTAGGAATTGGCCCAAAACCTGGTAAGCCTAAGCAACCTAAGCAACTTGTGGTGTCTGAAAATGCCTGAGGGTCCCCAGGATTTGGCCAATTCCCTGGGTGTCCTCAGACTTCCTGTATTTGCCTGGGAAAAAGGCATTTTTCTGATGTGCCCCAACTGGCAAAATTGAAAACTGGAAACTCAAACCCCTCTCAGCAGTTTGCAAATTGGCATTGTGGCCTGGTGAGCCTCAGCATTATCCACAGATCAATGCAATCATAAGTTTTTTGTGCACGCAATATCTGCTAAGGTAGAGTTGCCCCACTAATGGGCCCAATTTAAGCCCAGGCATGTAATTGATGAAAATTGACAATTTCATCTTTGCATTACACACAATGGCTGCAGCAATTCTAATCTGACAGCTAAAGTCTACAATTACACTTGGCAGTGGTAACTTTTAACAAAAATGGTGATACTCAGGAAAGGGCACCCATTTTACAGAAAGGTATACCATTACCATTCAATACAGAATGCTTGAGAGACATTGCTCTAGTATTCATCCATGCTAGCAGACCCACCTAATTATAGTGATGGTCTCTTATAAAAGCAGGTGTATTGTTGGAACCACATACAAATCTTCCAACTATAAAGGTTTACCACTACTCAATACTATTACAAGTGGCCAGTGGCCCAGACTGATAAGGAACCCAAACTGCTCTGATGCCAAAACAAGATGGCTACAGCCTTGTGGAACCTAATTAAAGATGAGCCAATTGGAGATACCAAATCTCAGAATGAATTAAGGTTACAGATCCCTTTTGATCTAAGTGACACCATTCAATTGCAATGCATAACCACTTATGGATAATGCACTGGAATATTAGATTGAAGGATACTTCTTCCTTAGAAAGAGGTGCAATTAGTTAGACACTTTGAATGAATGAAGAAACAGTTGCGCTGCAGAAATGGAAGTGGGTTATTACTCAACCCATCTGCACAGAATCAAACAAATCTGACTCAAGTTATTTAGACTTTAAAACCAAAGAGACTACTTATTAAGGATTATTAGAAACTTTTGGATAATATTCAGGGACAAACTCTGAAACATTTGTCTTTAAGAGAAACTGGATTTGAAAATGAATTATTTGGAAATGATTTTGTATTAAACAGTAGATATTATTTTGAGTAGTATAAATACAGTCATTAGTCTACCATTTAATCAAGTAACCTTTGGACTGTTCCAGCCTCTGTGTGAAGTGTTTGATTATTTTCTTGCCTGGAAAGTGGTTGTATACCTGCTGTGATTAGCAGTTGAGTTGCTCCCATGTTTTTGATAAAGCTACCTTAAGCCCAAAACCTTTGAACATATATTTTAGTTGAGATGTTGAAAAGTTGACAAATAGTTCCTTGTTGTAGAACAACTTGGAACATTTGAAAAATATGGATCATTACCTCTTCAAATAGTTGAAGTTTCAACAAACAAAAGGATCAATCAGGTTGACTGAATTGTTCTGGTATTGCAGAACCTTTGACAATGCACCCCTTGCATCCTTAATCACAAACAACCACATTACTGCAGCCACTCATGACACATAACATACCCCAAAAAAGCATGAAAATACAAGATGTATCAACAAATTGTCCCTCTTGAAGTTGAGATATTTGTGCCAGAGCATCCTTCAGAGACCCCTTTCTCTGAGGAACTTCTTGCATTTTTTATTGCAAAAAGTTTCTGATACATTTTCAAATATTGGGCAAATCTTTTTGACTACATGTGATATAGGTGGTTGCAGGTTAGCTCTACCTTGCAGGTGTTGTGCATTGACTCCTCTATGTTTATTCTTACAGCCAGACTTACTAACTCTAAGTCAAAAGGGACAGCTCAATACCAAATGTATATCAGGGTTTCCACCAGACCATACCTGATGCTGCACAGGGCTAGCTGGAACTGGCTTCTCATACCTGTCACCAAGCAGGGCTGACTGAGATGGATTTTAGGGTTTTCACAACAGCTAAAAGCTAATCAGGTGTAAAGTCAAGGGGGTCAAGAGTGGCAAGTCCCAGCCACAAACAACACAAAGTATACAACAGGCCCTTGAGGCACTTGCTGCCCTGAATAGTCTATACCCTTAACCAACCTGCTCAATGGTCCTTCAAAGCCTGCACTGGCTGTGAATAATTGATACCCTTAGCCAACCCTAGATGGACTGCTAAGACCAGAGGACTACCACACATTATCAGCTAGGAAGGGAGATCACTGAACAATCTGCTAAGACCAGAGGAGCACTATCTGCACAAGAAGGTGGGGCATTGAAACTTGTATTTGCAAAGTAATTCTATGGTATTTATACAACAAATTCAGCCTGAGCTGGCAGAACAAAACAAGATGGTAAAACTATAACACTTCTGGCCACCTTCAGCCAGGGTACAAATTGAGTAGTAAATCTTGGTAAAACATAAAGAAATAAAGAAAGATTCCTTTTCTGACATATGTTGCCTGACTGGTCCTTTGGTACATTGGCTAAATCCATGGCCCTATATTCCTTCTGTGTGCATTCAAGTGTCACATCATGGCTGATCCTATCCTGCACTGGCTAGCATGACTAGCCATGCTTAACTACTCCCAAACTTATTCTGGACAGCATAGCCAGATTGAGCTTATCCCCTTCAGATATTTCAAACCAGTTGTAGGGTAGCTTCCCAACAATATCCAGTTTATAGTACTTTAGACCAATCTGTATAGCACAATTCTGGAAAGTTTCCTGTATGGTCCTATTATTAGATGATCATGGCTCCTGGTTCAAAGTTCTTCTTTTGACTTGGCCAACTCTGCCCAAGATGGGCTAAGGTTCAGGTCCATTCAATTTCCTGGATCCCAGCAATACTATTCATTCTGAAGTTCTGGCTCTGGCCAGCTTCAGGACAGCATTCAGATTATCCATCCACTTCATGAAGTTTCCTTGGCCAACATCAGCTGGAGTGTAGACTTGTTCCTTCTATGGTTTGTACCCTGAGTTGCACAAACTACATGTCTCCTAGTATAGATTCTCAGCTGCATGTGTAGAGATGAGCTCTGGATACTACAGCTTTGACATGCTGGGTGGCCATCATCCAGGTTAAGTACTCCTAGAGACCATAGTGGGCTGGCATATATGGATACTGTAGCTGACTTCATCCCATTCATACATAAACTTCCATAGTGAGGCTTTGACTAGCTGGCTTGGGCAGGCCACTGTCCTCTGAATACATTCTAGAGCCCAGATTGTCAGTCCAAGGCTGTTAGAGGCCTACACAAAAAATATGCATATCACTGGTTCAATGGGGTTGACATTGGAGGAAGAAGGTGGGTGCAGGAAGATGGAGATGCCATGATCAGCAAGCCAGTTTTTTGTTCATTTGGTGGCATGGGCAGGTGTGCCATCTTGTTGGAATGATACATCCCCCCTCTCTAATTGCATAGCAGTCCAAAACAGCAGCAACACTAGCTCAAGCACCTGGTTTTCATAGATTTCTGCATTGATCCCTCCCTTTTTGCTGCCATCATATTCCATGACCTGCAGTGGTCCCTCCTGCCCCTTCATAATGTAACCTCAGATCATAACATGAAGGCTAGACTGCTTGAATGTTGGAATCAAACAGTCCTCATTGAATTCCTCATCAGCTCAGCATGTTATATAGACTCAGCCACTCTGGTCATCCAGGTAGGTATAATATTCATCAGACCAAATGACTCTAAATGTGTCAAAATCCTTCTGCTTCTCTGCCCATGCTAA
>KN834824.1:5996-20780 GCA_000827265.1 Collybiopsis luxurians FD-317 M1 | reverse complement strand
TATTCAAGTCGTGTTATACTATGGTTCGCAGGGATATGAAAGGGACAGGGATATGAAATATTGTGAAAGAATATGTTTTTAACATGGTTCCCACTATCGGGTGCCTTCCACAATTTTTTCATAGATTAATCAAGTAGTATTTATGAATCTCAGATACTTTACAGAGCTGTTTTTCAATACCAGTGACTATGGTGGCCTGAACTTCGACGAGATTGAGGTGCATACCCCCATCAAATTCCCAGGAATGTAAGAATGTGAATAGAAACAGGAGGGATTGGAAGAGACACACATGAGATATGATAGTAAGGGCTCAATTCTAAATTTTCTAAGCAAAATATGGGGTACAGTGCAATCCGCAGACAAAACAAAAAAAGAGTACTCTGATGTGACAAGGGCTTGTGCTACGCACTGCGGCATCGAAATGAGATCGGCACCCATTGCGTAAGCACTAAGTGAAGACTTGATGAGCTCTCGTCTCTAACGTTGATTACGCTGATTACACCGCTCTGCCGCTGTCCGGCTTTATGTGACAGAGACCAGCAGCCATCAGAATCTTTCATATCCCTGTTTTTGCTCGGTAACTGCCCGACACGACGAGTAAATTCAAGAAAAATACCATAAATTCAGACTGGGGGTTTTCAAGTGATAGGCTTCGATTGTTCTATTTAGATTTCTTGAGATACTGACTGTTTCAGTATAAAGAATGTTTCATATCCCTGCGAACCATAGTACTGCAAAAGCTAAGTCGGTTAGTGCCCGAAGGGCAGCTAACTTGCCAAGATGACGGTAACTCAGCCGTTAAACATAGTCATACACTCTCGAGATCATCATACCTTTAAATATTGGCATTGAGAATACAGGAGCCTTACTTGGTTATCACTTCTAGTGCTGAGCTTGCTGCATTGATGAGTGCATATTCAATGTTTATAATCTTTCTAGCTATAAAGTTCAAGTGGCCCTCTGTCTACTATTTATACCTGAAGATATTCCGGTCGCTCTACGTGAAGAAATCAAAGTCAATAGCGCCCCATGCCGAGATGACCATGTGAACCATCATGTGATCCGCCAAATGTGCGGGTCCTTGTGGCGTCGCCATCTTCGCCACAGTGGCGAAGATTGTGTAAGCGGCGCCGAATTGTCATAACCTCATAACTCCAAGGTGTGACACAATCTCGCATTGAACGCGTCGCGTCTATCCGCTGGTCCACCTTGATTATTATTTAATGCAATAATGGCCTCAAACATCCATCAGAGTTGTTTGGCCGTAAATCCTTCCTTTGCAGGTCCATATTCTCGACGAGTTCTCGTATTCTCCGCGAAGATCTTTGCAAGAGGTGGACTAATGGCCAGAAGTTGAGCAAGAGTGATAGGCACATTTGTTTCACCTATACTAGAATAAATAGACTGCGGGTCAGCCGATTCTTGAACTTTAGATGTGAAATGATACTGTGGGCCAATATTTTTCTTTTCTCCATCCTTCATCTGTACATCTTGAGGTACTCCTCCACGAGGGTTTCCGGGACGAGATGCCTTCCATCCCTGCTCAGTATTGATAGGATGCGACGGGGGTGGTACTTGAGGTTGTTGAGATTGTTGTGGCTGTTGTTAGGACACTAGAGGAGCGAAACGAACTTGTTGGGGAGCTTTAGGAGGCGGATTTGTCGTAGGATTTGGTGAAGGAGTAGGGTTTGGAATGGGCTTGTGACTATTTGTTTTTGGATTCTTGGTCTTGTCTGCTGGTCTATCAAGGGGATTGAAATGATTGTTAGTATCTTTTCCAGAACGCAGAGAGGGGTAAGATGAATAATTAGCCTCTGGTCCAATGGATTCAAGTGCAAAGCTGTGACCACTAAGAACTTCTGAGTTGTCAAATCACAACCCCACTGTATTACCACTACGCATATTAGGAGGAGTATCACGATCAGCGAATTAGAAACTGAGGACTTAGCGTTAGAACTCTGATAGCGCAAATAAGAAGCTACACCGCCAGACCATCCTGGCGGAACACGCGGGAGATCCTGGCCACTCGGAAGTATGTATCGGTTGCGTTGAGCATCGAACGTCATAAGATGTTCGGTAAGAAGGCTATTAGTTTCAGGACAGTTCCTAGGACCAATAGGGTGAGTACCGACTTTGCCACAGATGAAATAACGACGATTATTAACGAAATCACTTCCCTGTTGAGGTTTAACCGAACCATTGTCCATTAATCCCTTCAAACGCTCCACTTCCCCAGCTAACTGATCCCTCGACATTGTCTTGGGATCTACGGTCGCATTTGAGCCTGAGTTACGGAGCGAATTGATCGTAAGAGTGAGTGCTTCGAGCTGTTTCGCTAGCTCATCAACTGAAGTCAATTTTGGCTTTACAGATACTGGGGCAGGTGTAAGCCCTGGAACAGTTGTGGCTTGTATCTCTGAGGACAGTTCTGTGTAATATTTAGTAATATCTATGCGGTTACCAAACTCGTCGAACAAATGCTTAGCTTCGGAAGATTCTTCCTTTTTCCAATCTTTGTAAATAATAGAATCCTTATCGAATCTAGCCTTGAGGATCTTGAGAGACTCGGCAATCGATGGAGGATTAGCTCAAGTACGTTGCGTCTCAGGAATGGCCGAAGCGAACCAATCCTTCAATGAAGTCGGCAGTCCTTGAACAAAATACAGATTATATTCTTCAGTACTAAGGATTTTTCGTTTCTTGAGGGACGCTGCAATAGCTATAAAATCTCGTAAGTAATTTTCCACATCAGAGACTTTAGAGAAAGACTGCTTAGCGGCTTTCTCGCGGCAGAATGCTTTAAGCTCTTCCTCGGTGTAATCCTTTGGTTTGTCTGTAGCGCTGTATAGAAGTGTCAACGCTTCCTTAGCCAGGTTCCACGTAGGTTTCGGCGTTTTGTCGAGATCGAATTCGTCGAGGTAGATAATATTGTCTTTGACCTTGTCCGATGAATAATCTATAATGTACCTAACCAATTTGTTAGCATCAGTAATACCGGCATTCGCACCGTGCTGAATAATGAGCTTCAAGAAATCTTCGAGGTATCGACCATTAAAGAACGGAGCGTTCTGTGTACGAGGTATGGGCATGGGAACTCGAAGATTGAACCCTCCCGCAGGAGCGTACACGCTAGGATACGACATAGGAGTAGTATATTGAAAGGTATAGAATAAAATTAGAAACTTAGCTTTGGATAGGACCTCGGAAAACAGAACCCCTCGCGGTGGGCTCCACTAACGAAAGGTAAATTGATCCTTGCGTGGATCTGAGGTTGTTCTGTCGGGTCCTGTGAGATAGGGTATGCGTAGAGGGGGTTGTATAGATAGATATCTATAAATGTAAAATAGAGTTAGTAGAAATGAAAAATTGGACACTTAGCACGATGACCGTCTCTTCCGACGATCCACTGGGCACGCAGTTTTACGAGGACACACACAAGTTGAGAGAAGGGGGGGAAAAAGATGCTTCATTTGAATAATAATTCTACTTTAATACGAGTTCACAGCTCCAACGCGTTCTCTTGCGTAGCTGGACACCCGTTCGACATATGTCAATCGAAAACTTGAAGGAATAGAAATGAGCCTAATACTAGTTCCGACTTACCCAACACAGTCCGGGAAACACGCGTGACAAGTAAACCGTATCGCGCACACTGCCGCCCTCAGTGTGGTGATATCGAGTTTGCCAGACTCAACATCTCAATACGGGCCTGCTCCGAGAGAGGTCGAGTTCACCGAAACCAGCACCAGACCCTGTCGCGTTGTCGAGGAACCATTCCGTCATATTGCCAATTCCTCCACATCAACCATTCCGTCCTACCCATACCTGTCCGATGATCGTACTCCTGTCTGTTGACTCCGAAGAATGACACGAATGTCGGTTGGAAAAGGGATGGGATGAGCTTAAAGGGGACTTGTCGAGTGCCGAACGGGGTAATACGTAGAAAGGAACGAAAGGAAGGAAAAAGGAAAGAGTGTGAGAATGTGAAAGTGTCGGTCCGGTAAGAAGTATGTAATATCATGTGCAGTGATGAATATAGTAAGTACGCGCAAACCCTACGAAAAGTGAGTATATTAATCAAAACTAATAATTGTAAGTACGAATGTAGAATTTTTAAGGTAAGTGATGATTGTATAAATAATGAGCGTCTACCTGCACGGCAGGTAGCACTTCCACAGTCCTGTTATCTACCGCTCGCTCTTACTTTTAGTTGCTCTTCGAGGTGTTCAAGCTCAATCTTCCTCATCTTCTCTTAACCCAGGCATTATCGGTGGCTTAGGGGTCATGGTGGGCCAGTTGGTGCTCATTGCTGTACTCTGGTTATTTGGCTGGCTGGCTCAACGGCGAGCTCGGAGAAACGGATACGATAGGTCAGGGAGTGGCAATGTTGGCATTGAATGGACGAACGTCAGGTACATGGTCCCTGCTTTGACTTGACGCAAAGCGGGCCACGCTAATGCATGGTGGGACTCATGCCTGTTTCAGTAATTGGAATAAATTTCATCAATTTGAGTAATGAAAACTAACTAAAATTGTATAAATTGCAAAAATTAGATCAATTCAAAATTGCCTGCCTTGGATCAGGCACAGAATTATCAGAGCAGAAACTTGGCATTCCACTCCATTCCATGCACTCATAACCAGCTGCCTCTGGAAGAACAATTCCGAAAACAAGGTGATCCTTAACTCTGTCAGTGGGTGTGTCAAACCGGGACAGATGACGGCTATCCTCAGTCCTAGTGGTAATTTGCTGTGGTAGATAGTTACTCAGCCCACATGTAGCACTTGCTTGAATGTAACCTCCAGCTGTGGAAATAGCCAGAGCATGATGGCCAAGAGCTGTAACAATTGTCTGTCCTAAATTGTAGTCATCTTTGGAAGGTTCTATATGTGCATGGTGAAAAAGTAATTTCATGGCACTATTCCTGTCAAGATCCTCAGGACCAATGTGATTGCTTGGAGAACTCAATTGTGCCATTTCTCTAAGGCAGCTTGTGATAATTATATTTCCATGGTTGCAGACAGGAATATAGTCTTTCAGGGACACTTCCCTGCTGTCTGCATTATCAAAATGCAAGGCCAATCTTTCTGAGTACTTGCTAGGAAATTTTTGACATTTTCCACCTCTTTTCCCACTCCTAGAGCCTTTCCAAGCTTTCTAAAACCTTCTGCAGGTGTAGCATTGGAGCTGGCATCAAACAACCAGACATTTGCAAATCTGTCCAAACTACCTGTTACTTTTCTGGTCTCTCTCTTATTTGCTTGCAATAGCCTTACCTTCCAACATTATTAGCCACAAATTTGAGTACAACTTGCGTTTTCCCAGCTCCGCCGGCTGCCACAATTGTAACAACACACTGTTTTGACTGCAAACTGGATTTGACAGCCAATGCCAGCTCTTCCATTCCTTTCTGGTCTAGGGGATCCAAAAGTTGCAAAACCTCTTTTGAGGTTTGCTTAATTATGTCCTTATTTGTCCCTATGATGAGAATTGATGCCATGTAGATCCATTTCGGAAGATGGTCTTCTAATAGCAGAGATGGATGCATATTTTCAAGAATTAAAATGGTGTTTCTGAGAGAGACTGTGGGCTTTTCACTTCTTTGTCAAAGGTTTTGTAAAGAGTCTTAACTGAACTTGCATCCAGATGGATAGCATTATAGCTAATCCTGATTAACTGGATAGAATTACTTTACCATTTCATGTGATGGCTGATAAAATTCTCAAGCTCTCTTTTCTTTGCACTATAAAATGCTACAATTGGAGCTGAAAAAATTGTTGAAAGATGGGAAAGCATGTCCTTCCTCCTGATAAAGTATTGACTGGGGGAGGGACAAATGAGGACTTGCAATACCCCCCTAATTCCCATCCCCCCAGTGTTGAGGACATTGGTATTGTTGTGTACTGTAATGTTTTGATGACTTTGGATGTGGTAAAATTCCCCACTACTGATATGGAAATGATGTGCACCAAGAAAGAATGCCCCCGATGATGAAAAATCTGTTGCAACATCTGGTTGTCCTGCAGGCAGTTTGGTGGCTGGAATACCTCTACCTTCACTTGTGCTGTGCTTGTTTCTCATTTCTGAGCTGAGTTGTAGAATTTTGCGCCAGGTAGTGCCATGACGCACGAGATGAGGGTCGGAGAAAGATATCTGTTCATGAGCCTGGCTGTGTCATTCATGACATGTGTCCTACATTACAAGGCCAGAATGAAATGGAGGTTCTTGTTCTTATGGGCGATGTTTTTGTCACACATGTGACAAATGCTTATGTTTTTGCCCCAGTATGGTCCGTGGAAACATGACACTACTGTGACCTTTACTCACCTGCTATGCATCATCCCCTTAATTTGTCATCTATAATTTGTCAATCAGCTTTTGCTTTACTTAAGCACCCTACCTCTTTCTTCATATTCACTCATAGCATTGGAGTTGAGCTGGTAGAACAAATGGTAGAGCCATGCTGGCTTGCTCATTTTATCTCAAGAGTATTTGATGCACATGGAAGAGTGTTTGTTCACAATGGTATGCAGGACAATGGAGTCCTATTATTTGAGGCAAACTCTGCTCATGATGTGGATATTGTTTCTTGTAGGTCTGGACTAACTTCCATCACAATCTGTATGTGAGTTTGAGATTATGTCCTTCTGGGCTTGTATAATGCCACACGATTCATTGCGGCGGCCCACACTCGCACATGTATTCAGTGCTTGGGGCATCACATCACATGTCAATGTCAAAAGTCCCAGGCTGATCCGGAAGGATCATAAAATGAGAATTAAGTTTTGATCTACACTAAATTGGAGAAAACTATTTATTGGTGCCGAGAACTTACAGCTGTTTGCATTAAGTTTTGCAGTTCTGAGTTTTTTGTTGTTTTATTTGTATTTGAGATTATGATATGCTTTACCCAAGAGCCGGAAATAGAGCCAGTGCCTAAAGAAAGAACAAACTGTTAATTCCAATAGTGATTGACCCACGGGTGACATCGTCGGACAGTGGTTCTGTATGGTTGGGTGGGCCTGGGCCCCGAGATTTACAGTAAATACAACTAAACAAGCATAGAGAAAATTGAAACTGCAAAACTTTATGCAAATGACTGTATTTTCTAATTCACTGCAGGGAAAAACTAGGTAACGATCATTGGCCCTCTACCTGACTCCCTTCTGCAGCTTTACATTGCAGATAAGCTTCTACTGCTTGGGGAATACTAAGTATGATATCGTGAAGGAGATTCACATTCTACACGAGGAGATTTTTGCTAAGCATTAGCCGGTATTGCACTTGGTCCTGCTGGCTATCCCACCATTTAGCTGGGTAGAAGCCCCGCTAAATCTAAAAAGAGAAGACTCTAGCACAATAACTTCTCCATGATGTCATTACCATGGGACTTCTTCAGCTCATACTTACTGTATTAATTTTTCCTTAGCGCTTCGCATGATCATAGCATACAGTGTACATTCGGCCCAGAAGCGAGCATGTACTAATGGACAATGTTTTCACAAAGTTACACCAATAAGCAGATAAGCACAGAATAGGATTTTTATTTCCATGCTCTGCACGGTTACAACCCAAATAATTGGAAACCTTTTGAGTTAGCTCTAATGTCAGAGTTGGGCAGGGTTATCTGGCTCATAAAAAAAGACAGGATGGTCAACACAAGAGTGCCAGGAACACCAGAAATTGAAATTAAAATTAAATGGGTTGCGATAATGAATAAAAGGTTACAGCAAGACCAGGACATGTCACACAGGAGTTTTGAAGAGAGTGACCTTGAAAAACTTAGTGCTGTCAACCTGGGGGTGGGTCCTATTCAATGAAGAACAACTAGATGAGGACTGAACCTTGTCCAAGAGCAAGATTGTGGGCATTCAGCTGGATTAAGGGAGGACGTAGGTAAGGAAGTGGGCCATTAGAGAGTACATGGTAGGGGAAGGACGGAGGGAAAGACAAAGGCAATTCATAAATAATCGCGATTGATGCAAGTCCTACACACAGCGCATAAATGCATTTCCCCGCAGTGATTGAAGAGCCAGATGACATGCTCTGAACCTGAAAGGCACACCCTATTCCCAGTACACCTAACAGACGCAGGAAACTGACAAGGTCATTTGACCTGAACCGTTAATGCTCCACCTAACAGAATGATATTATCATCTGACTAAACTTCGCATAGACCAATCCCAACAAGAATCGCATGGGTGTTAATAAAGTAACTTTAATATTTCAAAGTCCACTAACTTTAAGTTACTCAAGTTACTTAAGTTACTTTGTCGTGAAAGTAACTTTTTTTCCCCGCGCTTGACAGCTAACTTACCGAATGTCGGCACAATGCACTTCTCATTAAAAGTTGTTTTCAACACATTTGATGATTTATTTGTCACCATTGAAGGTTATATCTAGGGGCCTCAACTAGATTATGAGTGAGTTCAATGTCCTACATTACCAGGAATATTGCTGACTCAATGAGTCTAAGTTGTCTTATCTATATCCAAATACTCTGAGTCAAAAACATAAAATACACTGACCTTACCACCTAGTTCTCTTTTGTAACTTCTTTTGTATGATGTTGTTTGTCACTGTACATAAAAATGACATATCTGTATACAATGTCGCTACATTTGTATTTCAAGTTTGTGCTGTGCAATTTCATTTTGTTGCAATTCCTTACCTCGACTGTGATCATTTCAAAACTAAGATATCCTGTAAAATACTCTGAAAATTGTCCTCTGTAATATAGATTTGTCTCCCTGCCTCTGACATACCAAAGTCCCCATGTCTGATTATCCACTTCCTCTGCCTACCCTTTAGTGTGTGCTGTGCATTGGCAGCATTTTGAACAGCTTAGGATTCATGGCCTATGGTACATTTTACCTGTTTTTATCCTTATTGAATGCTTTCTCAATTTGTATCAGGCTTCATATTAAATATTTGCAAATTTTGTTGTCCATTTTGATGCACCTGAGGCTTTGCTTCAGGACACTGAAGTAGAGCTTGTTCCTTGCCTTCAGATGTCTGAGCCATATAGCATACAGCAACTGAGTTGTTTGCAGATCTGTGTAGCTCCCTGCTGATACCACAACCAGTCTTTGTGAGAATAGTGTTTTGCCAGTCTGGCACTCACCTCACTTGTTCTGCTTCCACTGCTACACACCAGATTTATCACTGTATCATAAGTATTTTTTATTTATATATATACAGCTTGTATTAAATACAAGACCCCTATAAAAACATCTACAGTACCCTAAAATGTGTAGTGCATAGGTATATGCCCTCCCAAATATCAAGCTCTTCTCATCCATTTCATTCTCGGGCCCTAGCTGAAGGTGTAACCATGGAGGGTGACAGAAGCAAGTAGAACCTTTCAGTTTATTGGAGTATGGGGATGTTTACACAATTTTTTTAGCCATAAATAATAATTCTCTGGACTGGTCAAATGGTGATCAGCACTGGGAATTGCAGAAAGGAGATCAACATGAGAAAACCTTCAAGCAGAGCAAATGGGTTTGGGTTTTGACTGGTAGCGCAACTTGCAAAGGTTCCATTGCTGAGAAGAGGAAATGTTCAGGTGATCTGAAGTGCTCTACTTGTGAACTACTAGTCCAACCCCAAACCAAGACTCTTAAGTACAAGGACCTGTATGGACAATACCTCACTGTCCTGGAATACTGTAACATATTTCATGCATGTGCAGTATCATACATATTGGATAATAACTCACACTTCTTTGATGGAGGCTTGGAGCTATGGTTTTGCATGTTTCGTAGATGTTCTGCAACAGCTTCTTAGTTACTGAAAAGTGTATCTCAGGAACCACACAATACATGCTCCTGTTTACACCATTTTTGATAGTATCACTGCTTTACCCAGCTCAATGCATGTCAAGTCTCTCAGAGATATGGAACTCTTTAAGAATGGTGCTCAAGTTGTAACTGCACACTGTGCAGATGGGTTACCATATGCTTGGAGTCCAGGGAGAAATAAATGTATTCACCCTAGCTGGAAGAGATAATATAGCCTCATTTACACCTCCAACCAAGATTACACCAGTTTTACTGCCAGATGCCCCAGTGAAGACAAAAAATATGAAAATGGATATAGACCAGGAGTCATCTCCAACTCTATCTCATCTTTAATCTCTACACTTGAATCCTACACATACAAGCAAGTATAATGGCTCTGGTCTAGCCCTGGGGAAGCATTTGCTAGAGAAGGATTCAGATGGCAAATCCAACTTAATTTCCATTCTAATGCATCAGAGAAAGAGGACAGATCAGATAAATGATGATGTTGAAGAAATTCTAGAAGCAGCAGGCATTTCCGATAGTCATGAATTCAAGGGAGAGAATAAAATCAACAAAAAGGTGTAGGAAAGGGTAAAGGCAAACAGCCTCATAATAAGTAGTTTATAAAACAGAAATTTTATCTTTGTTTTCCTTTTTTTTTCCTTCTACTCATATTTGTAGGTACTTGGATGAAGGCTTGCTGTCACCTATGGACTTTATTTACATTCAGGATTATGTATTTATTTGCAGTTTTAATTATTTGTACTTCTCATGTGCTTTTGGCACACTTGTATGTAAATAGCCTCAAAACAGTGAATTGATGTGCATATATTAAAGTATATGTTTGAATAGACCCCGGAATTTACAATACTCATTGAGCCTTTATGTCTTAGGTTCTGTGCATTCCAGTTCAGGTGATTAAACTTGAGACCATGGATTGAACAGCAGTTTCAGCAGCAGGAAGCATTTAACTCACTTATGGCACTTGTAGAATGTTATTATTCAACAATATGCTCAACTAAGAAGTTTTAATAGTGAGTTAAACATTCAATGTGCCGGAACAAAGTTTTAATGAGAAGTCCATTTTGCCGAGACTCAGCAAGTTAAGCTGTCAAGCACAGGAAAAAAAGTTACTTGAAAAGTTACTTTGCACACACTCAAATTGCATTTGGTCCTGCATGTTTTTGCTACACATTTGGTTGTAAATGTTCTGAAGTTCCATTTGCCCACTTTAAACCTGTCATTTTATAACCTCTCAGTGAGTTCAGAATGGATCCTTGGTCTGGTTTATTGGTGTAACGGCTCCCCATCCTATGATTAGTACCATCCCATAGTCAATCATGACTTGATATACTGTATATAAGACCATCCTGGCCATTTCTTACCCTAAGCTTACTATCTTACCATCGCTTGTTTAGCCTGTACCTACAGACAATATTAAAACCTGTCTATGTTAGGTCTTGGGCAGTGGACACAAGATACCAGTCTCCTGTAAGCAGGCTGATGATATATGGCATTGACAATGGATAGTGTGTTAGTAAGATATACACTTTACATTTGGACTGATTAAGGATTGATACTTGTCTCTTATGAGTGTCCTGAATGGCAACAATGAGGTGACCTTTTCATGGGAAGGTCAAACTTGATCCAGCCCAACAGTCAGCTAGTAAGGGCCACACTGCCTTTGCAGAAGCATTCATTTGGGTAGGCTGATACAATATGTTCTTGCTTTGATAATATGTAGCATCAGAAAAAACACCTTTTTCCCAGGCAAATATAAGAAGTCTGAGGACACCCAGGAGATTGTCAAAGGCACTCTAGGCTGCTTAGGTTGTTTAGGCATCCCAGGTTTTGGGCCAATTCCTAGGCTTCCTGGAAGAAGTTTGAAGATGGCCTCAGGGTCTCTGAGGGTTCCTTGGGGCTTCCTGGGGCTTACTGAGGATTGCCAAAGCAGTAATGTTGTAAATGCTACAAATCATTCAAAATCACATTGCAAATACATAGTTGTGGATTATTTTTATGTAAATACACAGTCGGAACATTTATTTAGTTGGAATTTTGCAAAGGTTTGCACTTTTTTATAAATCACATGATGAGCCCACTGTGACCTGTCTACAATCAAAAAAAATTTGCCCATGGTCAAAACATGCACAATGATATTATATCCTATTGTATATATACCATGTACATATGTATAGGCTTTGTACTACACAGATATACTGTACTTGAGCATGTTAAGTTTACATTAGTATAATAGACTGTACTTAAAGTATTATAACTGAAGTAATAGATGATAATGTACCATTTCAAGTATATAATAAAATACAATACTACAGTATATAAGAAGCAGTACAAGAGTAAGATATATAGTACAATATAGAGTAGAATAAGTAGAAGAACAAATGAGAGTATATTTTGTTATTTCACATTTATATGTTGAAGCCTCAGGACACCTCAAAGATCCCCAGGGATCCTGAGGGATCTTCAGGGCAACCTCAGAGTTCCTCAGGGATCCTCAGGCTCCACAGGATTAGGGGGGTGTTCCTTGGCCCCTTGGAGGAGCCTGCAGTGCCAGAGTATCCTAGGTACTCTGGTCAGCCAGTGGGATCTTAAGTATGATCAATGTTGGCCCATGGTGGCCAGGGCATTAGAGACTTTTTCCTGATGAGGCTGGCAATGTGATTGTAGCAGATCATGACTTGTGGCCAGTCATGCCCCCATCTCCTCATAAGAGGTAAACCTGAAAACAAAGTCAAGCAGTTTGCTCATTTGGTGGTACAGGTAAGGAGTAAATAGCTGGTGACAGTCAGGGCCAATTGTGATTGTATGAATGCCAACCTTGACCTTTCCATTGGATGACTTCCCATAGCTATTAAAGGTTCAAATAAACAATCCGGCACTTATTGGAAATTGGATGTTATTCAACTTATTGTTCCCACCAATGCTGAAGTGAAGTATTGCACTTGCCTGATTTTGTTGATCTCATTTTGCTGGGGCCTACTTGGCTTGAGTCAATGCATGTGGAAATGTCACCAGAGTACCCAAAAATGGGCTAGGAGATGTCATTGAAAGCTGAAAACACATCTATGAATGGGCCCTGACCCCTTCATAGATTTAAAGTTTATGACACCTCTCAAATTTCAGATTTCAGCACTCAGAGCAGGGCCATTAGCATTAACTGTCACCTCTTGCAGTGACCCTAACAGTCACCCCTGCAGTGACCAGCAGCAACCCAGTAGTGACTCAGTCAAAATACAGTTACCTTGTGATCACCTCTGTTTATGGTCGGCATACATATAGATGCCTGCACAGTAATATTATAACCAATTGTATATATACTATGTACATGTGTATAGGTTTTGTAGTACACAAATATACTGTACTCAAGTATGTTAAGTCAATACAGAGCTTACATTAGTATAATAAACTGTACTTAATATATGATAACTGACTAGTAAAACTGAAGTAATAGGTGGCAATATACCATTACAGCTATATAATAAAATACAATACTACAGTACATTAAAAGCAATACAAGAGTAGGATATATAGAGTAGAGTAAGTAGAAGAACAGATGCTCATGATGGTGGTTAGAATGAAAAATGTTGCATCAGAATACTGATAGTTGATTTATGTGATGGCTTGGCTTCTGATCTTGTTTGCAGCGCAACCATTCACATACTAGTCTTGAAGCATCAATAAACTTTATAACAGATGCCAATGCCATTCATTGACTTCACAGTGACCCATACCACTAAACAGTCACTGTTCAGTCACCTGCAGTGAACCCACAGTGACCTGCAGTAACCCGCAGTAACGGTGACTGCAGGGGTGACTGTTAATGTTCTATGCCCCTCGGAGCACTACCCGAGCATTTAATTGCAAGATTTTCGACAATTTGTGCCTGCGGGAAGTCATCCATTGTATTGGAGTTATCACCATCATGCACCATGAGCCGAGTCATTTCGATTTTTCCGATATGTTAAAGGTGATTCGGAGGAGCTAGCGGAGAGCGGTTTGTTCCTAACCATGTCCATCGCTCTCCAACATGTCCAGGTAGCAATACCTGGATGCGCAGCTCTTCTTTCTCTGGCAATTCTCTGCGCTCAACTGTCTTCGGACCGATTAGTCCGAAAATGGCGCCTGGCCAATTCCGACAATGCCGAACCAGTTTTGACCGCTACTACCACCTCGAAAGCGCGAGTATTTCTCCAGCCTTTACAATTCATAGGATGCCTGGCACTTCTTGTGCTCACTAATCTGCCAGCTTCACACGTCCACTGTGTACATGAAGAGCAGCACGTCGGGGGAGCTTAATAGCACTCATATTCTGCTATTCACCTATGTCAGTATTTTTGCTCTTTTTCGCGCAGTTTATAGCTAACTTTTTCATAGACTTACGCGATAATTATTGCGATCATATCTTTAACGATAACGTCTTCTTGTTGGCGTGCAGCCCTCACGCGGCATTCCAGCATAGTTTTACTCGTAACATGGCTTGTTTACGGATACCGCAACGTCTTCCCTTTGGCTACCTTCTCGGAAACTCCTCCAGATCTTTGTAAAGGGTGGATATTGTGGACTGAAGTTGCCATCTTGACCGTGACGGCAATCGTTATCCCTGCAGCCATGCCTCAAGAATACATTCCTGTCGATCCCAAAGTGCGTTTTTACCTTTTCATTCAGTATTATTTCTAATACGAAGTCTGTACAGCATCCAATGCCCATACCGAATCCGGAACATACAGCGTCTATATTCTCATTGGGATTTTTCTTCTTCCTCGATCCAGTTGTCTTTGAGGCCTATCGTGTTTCACATCTCCCGTATGACCGACTGTCACCCCTTGCAGATGATGATTCCATACAGAATCTTAAAGCAGTTTATTTTAGAGTGAGTACGTTCGGTCGTAGTTTCATTTTGTAAAGTCTAATACTTCTTAAAGCACCTTGATCCATTCTCAGGAGACTAAATCGACGAAACTATCTATTCAATCTCGT